>CATKHJ011298084.1:0-23451 GCA_949750685.1 Vernicia montana
CCTTGACTCCTGCCTACTAACTGGCTAGCGGGACCGTCGTACCAGCTCTGCGTAGCGTATGAAATTCAGCATGTGTCAAACTGCAGCAGCATAATGAGGGTGCAAATTTGAGGGTTCACAATTAGTGATGATAAATATATAGTTATGAGAAATGAGAGTAATAAAGAGTAATTAATAATAGATAATGATGTACAACTGTGATAAAAATGATAAGTTAATATATTAAGGTCACTATGTAGTAAGAGAAATGTGCAAAGATTTATTGTGGACTATAATAAGGTCTGACAAAAAGGTAATTTTATTTTATATAAAATTAAGGAATGCTATATTTGGTGATATACTATTAAAATGAATGTGTATTAAGAATTGAAGCATCATATAGTAGTAAGAGTGTAGTAAGTTTTTAAGTTTTGAAAATGTACAAGTATGATTTTGGTGCACAAGTGACTTAGTTAATTATGTATATGATTTTGTTAATGGATCTTAAGCGTAAAATGTTTTAATTATATGTGTACGACTTGGAAAAGAGTAAAAATAAGTGATCACTAGAAGTAAATAAGTAAAGTTGTTAATGAATAGATGAGAATGATTATATATTAAGTATTTAAGGTGAGCATGTACATAAGAGCATATTATAAGTATGGATAAATGAATTCATATTAAAAAGTCTTTTGCAGCATTCGTTGCTTTCACTTGTCATGAGAAATTTATTACGTCTATTTATTATGAGAATCTATTGATTTCTTTTGTTACAATCTCATGTATGAGCCTGTGTCATTCTTACAAGCTATCATTGAATACCAAACTACACAATTTATGATAGTATATTCTTTACTCATTGGATTTTATACTCACTCCATTCCCCTAATTTTTATAGGAAGACAGTAAAGTAGCAAGGAGATTCTCTAGTATTCTTCTTCACTTGAGATCAATATAACAAAGTAAACTCTATTTTTGTTATGTGCATATATGTATAAGTTTATATTTTAATTGTACGTGTATATATTAAATTTGAATGTTTAAATCGTTAGTTGCTCCATAGTCATTGGAGGTCAAGAGTTGTTGAAATGATATATGTTTTATATTGATAGGACATTACTAGACTTTCTCATGTATATAAAAGGGTAATGAATTATATGAGAAAATTTATCCTCAATTACTTGAAGGAAATGTAATGTTATGAATAAATGTTGTATAATGATGATGGATGATTTATAAGAATAGATCTCAATATGATGATTAAGAATATATACAAGTTAATTGATAAATAAAAATGATGGTTGTTATGAATTATTTAATTGGAATCATAGTGTGAAGTAAATAGATGTTAAACAGGTTTTGATATTGGGTAGTGATTGTATATGATTGTTAATAGTTGTACATGATACCATAATGGATTTGATAGCAAGTATGTGATCTACAGGTTTTCGGTAGCCTTAGATTTATCCATGCTCTAAGACCGTCATATCCCAAAAGTGGGATGTGACAAAAAGTAATTCAATTTCATGTTTTATTTAAGCTTCATTGATTCTTTTAGTATTATTTTCTTTTTTTAACTAAGCAGAGATGAAATTTTATTTGTTAGGCAACTTCAAGTCATTTTGATAAGAATTTCAGTAGTGAAAGCTCAAGCATACAAAAATTGTGCCACAAGAATCCCAAACAAGAATTCATCAAAGTGTGAGTAAATTAAATAAAACTAATTTGTGTGGATGATGGTTTTAATTCAAATAAACTTGTAATGCAGGTTATGACTACACAAGAATCTCAATCTAATACTGTTGCACCAAATACAAACCGAAACATAATTCTAACTTATGATATTATTGCATTATCAACAATTATTGATGTCCAAGGGTTCAGTCGATTCGTATACGAAGCAATTGGCTTCATAATTGGTTCACATAACAAGAAAGCAGAGCTGAAGAAGAAAAGAGAAGAATTACAAAAGGCAAAAAAGGCATTTCAGAAGAAAGACAAGATTGATGTGCTAGATGTAAGTTCACTTATCCATTTGAATTTGATTTTATATATCTTTGTACTTGACAAATAAATGAAAATTTAGGTGTGTTATGCAGCCAAATTATTATGAAAGCAAGAGGCGAACTACCATCAGTATACCTATCATACCAGACAGTCAGTCAAAGGATCATTGAAACATAGCTACCCACTCCTCCAATTGAAGGTCCTCAAATGTTTGGTCAATTCAAAGTAGCAGGACTTAAGTGGAAAGGAAAGAAGGTTGTAATTGCATCTTCATTGAACAGAAAAAGAGAAAGGCACATTGGTGGAGTTTTGAGAAGGAATGATCCTGCACATCAGTCACAAGACAAACAAAACAATGCTCCAAGTAATCCGAAGCATTAAATATGATGGATAAAGCCTATTTAAGAATTATTGCACAGCAACACTATCTTTTTTGTTTGCACAGATTTGGTTAGATATATAGTTTGTACATATGTTACATTTACACATATGGTACATTTGCACAGAATTGGTTGCACATATATGGATTTTTGTTTTTAACATATTTTGTAGGAAATATATTGTATAGGTTACAAGTTGTTTACTGTACCTAATGCCATTATGTTTTTGTGAGAATGACATTAAAGGATGATAATTTTGCTATTTTTTGGGAAGCCATAGATTAATTTTTTTATATTATATTGAAAGTACAAGTATATAGGCACTACAACAAGTTTATATTTTCAATAAGCTTTGTGGATATTTTGTAATGGAATAATTCAGCAACATATGGTATATTTGTTGTTTAATATTAAGTTGAATTTATGTTTCATGTTAAAATTCTTTTCTATTGTGGTTCATACAAGTACTTCTCAATGTTGATGAATCATACACTTAAACTTTCATTTAGGGATATTATTAACTTAAAAGTAATGGGTTCATTGACATTCATAAAATAATTCGGATGAGATTCAAATTAACAATTTAAACCTGAACTTACATTCATTGAAATCCACATTACCAAACCAACAACATATGTTAGCAAATTCTTGCCTAATACATATCCAAAACCTATATGCTCCCCAATGAATAAACTTGTATGTTCAATTACATTGAACTTCATACATTCAACAAAATCAAAACTAAACAAAATATCCAAGAACAAGCTAACAACAACTTCAATTTCCCAATAAATGTTTTGCAATTTTTGCACTCCTTCAAACCTAACAACTTACCCTTTAATTTTTGGATTCTAGTGTCTTTCCCCACATAGTCATGTTCAACAAATGATTTCACTTTTATGCAACATGAGCCACTTGAAGAGAAGGACGAACTGCTACTTGTGCTTATGCTTGCTTTACATATAAAATTGTTGCATTCAGGTAATGAATTTTGAATTGATTTAGATTATAGCTTTTCTTATATATGGATGAGAGAAGATAGATATGAGAAATCAATTTTAGGTGTAAGGGATTTGAAGAAATTGGGGATTTCCCTTATTTTGACGGATAGCTGCCTTTTTATAGTGTACATTGTATTGGTATAAAAATATGACATACGGAAGATGCAACTCACGCTCTACAAAACTCCACCCATTACACTGTTTTGGCTAGTTTGCTAATAGTTATAGACCCCATCAGCCAAAATAATTTATTTGTCCTAATTCGTGCAACTCGTGATAGTTTGGGGACCTAATTGTACCTTCATCCATGAGAATTATAGTTGCTTTCTTAAACGTCAGGAATAAAGGCCTATGTACAAGGTATTATTCCTTATTTATGGTTGAAATATCAAACAGTTAAGGATGTTGGAAAGAATAAGATAAAAGCAATGAAAAAAAATCTTATTGCTATTGCTTAGAATTTACTATACTTACTTCAAGGCATTATTTTTGTTGGAAATGAAATTAACCCATGAGCAGATTGTATGAATATGTCATTTTTAAATATAAGTTTTTGCTTCTCATTACATATGCACTAGGATTTCAATACAAGTTTTACTTTACCATTTTGAATTTATAATTGAAAAAATATATATATTTCTTAAATCATATTACTTCATTTTTTTTTATATATAAAAAGTTTTATTCCTCGATATATCTAAGTGTTATGCTAGAACAATTATTCAGATATATTGTCATACGACTACAAAAATATTCTTCTCCTAATATAATCTTTATATGGAGGGGCAGTTTCCATATATAGAGGATGTACATTCTAACAAAAGCTTGTTTTAGGATTCTTATTACAATGAGAACTCCATTTCACTAATTGTTAGTGAGGACGTAAGTTCTTCAATTTACATGTCTTACTCAAAATGTAGATAAGTTAGTAAAAATGGGAGAATTGCATGATATGACCAACTCGAAGAGAATAACTAAGTGTTAATAGGCAAAACACTTGAACTCAAAATGTATAAAAGGAAACTGAGTTGTAAAAAAAAAAAAGGTTCCCTCAGTAACTGGCTTTAATTATACCTAATCTCTAACTATCTTTATCAATAACAGGCTTAAGAAATTAATGGCACTAAAGTTAGAAAGTAAAAAAATTAAAGGACATTTAATAAGCTTAAAACTTATTTGCTTTGACATTTGTCAAAAATTTGTAAGTGACTCATATTACAGCAACAATCAATGTAATTTTTCTAGCTTGTAATCTTGGATGGCACAGGTTATGGTTGGAATGCGATTCCATGTTAGTTGTGAATTTGATAAAAAAAAACAAAGAATCTTATGTTCCTTGGCAATGGCATGCTTCTTGGATGCAATGCTTGGATCACATCTCTAAAATGGATTTTGTTGTCACTCATATTTATCGAGCAGGAAATAATGTTGCGGATATTTTGTCAACCAAAGCCATTCAGCTTTTTGCTACTGCTTATTAGAATTCAGCCCCTTCTTTTAGCTGGTATCATGTTCTCAATGATGGTATTGGGATATGCAATTATAGATTTGTGGTTGACTCTTTTGTTTTCTCATTTTTTACCATTCTTGGGTGGGTTACTATATATATATATTTTTTCTTTTGTACCTGTTTTGGGTGGGATTTTGAATTCTTTGATGCATTTTTTTTTTTGTCTAGTTTAATAATTATTTTGGGATTAATCATATGATGAAGGTGCTATTGGTGTATCAGCCTGAGATGTCTTGATGCACCTACTGAGGCTTACTCTCAAATAAGTTCAGATAAAAAAAATAAATTCAATATATCAATTGTCGTATTAATGCATTATTCCATTCTACTTTTTGTAGTTATTATTCATATTTTGAATTTCGATACTATATTGCAAACTCAATTGAATCGGTGAATCGGTTTGGTTGAATTAAAAAAAAAAATATTAATTTTCTACTAAAATTGACTGAAAATTAATCAAAACTAATTCAATATGAATCTAAGAAACCGTTTCAAGTTTTGGATTCCCCATTGTAGGACTTGAAACTGGCCAGACACGGGCCCATCTTAGGTCTAACCTTACTTCTATTTATTTTTTCTTTGTAACATATGAGGTACTTACAAGTTGTGAGTTAAGTTGGAATGGACTCAATTCAACTAGAATTATACTGGGACATAATTTCTCTCATAATTTACTATGACTGATAAAAGAATCTTGCTTTATTTTTTTTATTATTATTTTTGGAATATCGCTTTATGCCCCTGATAAGTAGGGACAAAGAGTAGACTCTCTCTCTCTTTGTGGCTAGATATGTGCTATCGCTGGCCATTTTGGCCGGTGACAAGCCTAAAATTTCTGTTTTCCTTAATTTCTCTCCTTTTGTTCTTATTTTTCTACTTTTTTAGTTTGGTTTTAGCCTTCTTTATATGAGTTTTTTTGTGCTTCCTTCTGTGGAGCTTTTTGTACTTCCTCTTGTGGAGTTTTTTGAGCTTACTATGGAAGAAGATCTTAGATCTATCATGGTCTTGGCTCGGTCTACTTGAGGACCAAAAATTTTCTCTTGCGGCGATGTCTTCTTGTTTCGGCTTACTCGATGAAAAAGTGGTTTTTCTAGCACCAACTGCTTCTATAACTGGTCAAGTGAGCATTAAGGCCACCATTCTTGACAGAAGTCATCTGAAACTTGGTTCGGCTTACCCGATACTCAAAATTTTTACCATCTCACTACCTTTAATGGTATTCAAAGGGATATTATTATGGCTCTGCTTTTTCTTCACCCTTGGTCGGGTGTATTGTTTTCTATGTAGATGGTTTTCTCTTCCATTAAAGTCATGTGTTATAAAGTTGTATTGGATAGTGTGATTATCGCTTGTATTTTATCCTCATGTAATATATATATATATATATATATATATATATATATATATATATATATATATATACATATATAGCATAATTAAAAATAAAAATCATTATAATGAAAAAAAATCAAATGAAAATAAGGTATATGAATATATGGGGATGTTTATAAGTATGATAATAGGAGAGTTTTCTTTTTTTTGGTAAATAACTATTTCATCTATGAGATTTGACCCAATTAAGGTAGTGGTTCTTTCTTTTTGATAAACTAACTATATAGTCCCTGAGTTTTGTTTCCGTCATCCTTATTGGTCCTTCCGTTATTTTTTACCGTTAAAAACCTAAATAAAGACTAAAATACTCCTCATTTAGAGTTAAATTGATATATTTAACAATTGTTTCTCAATTTTGCATTGAATATGGCATTATTTCTCATATATTAGTATTTATTATTATTATTATGGGCTTAGAATCTCTTTAATTTATTCTAGATGGGTATTCTTAGTTTTGTGATTGCTTAGCTAAAGAATTGAAATTGTTGAAAATTATATCTAATTGCTATAATTTTGCAGTACTCTATTTTGTCAATAATTAATTAGAGTAATGGAATATGTTTGAACTTAGATTTTCATTTTAATAGGATTTTAGACAAAAGTAATGGGATTTATTTGTTGATTTAAGAATGGATATTGGCATAAAGGGAGCAATAGAGTTGAGAAGAAAGTTTTGGGTGAAGGGAACAAGCTAGAGTTAAAGATGAGTGTGGTGGAGAAGAAGAAATAATTAGGATATTTTAGGTACCAAAAAATTAGACAAGGGTATTTTAGGTAAAAAAAAGTCTTATTATATATTAAAAAATATTTTTTTTTGAATATAAATAAAGTTGGCTCAAAATTTTTGAAAAAAAAATGGTAATAAAATAAGGAAAAGTTATGGTTCTCCCAAGCAACCTAGAGAAACCTCCTCCACCGTTGGTGGAGGATGACCATTCAACACAAAAAGCTTGATTTCGCGAGGGCATTCAGGCTGGTGATGTGCTAGTGGCGGCCTCTTTTAAGGATAACATGTTATAGTCTCAGATGGCTAGAGAGGAAGATCTAGGAGGGAATGAAACGAAATTTGATTTGGATTTCGATGATGTTTCAATTGATACGGAGGCCTAAATCCCATCTATTACTTTCTCAAAAAGGGTTCATGCTTAGCTGATCAAGTCATGGTAGAATACGGTGGTTGTGCAATTGCTTGGGAAACCGATCAGATATAAGGCTTTGTGTTCCAGACTAGAATCAATTTGGGGGATGGCGAATGAGTTTATGGTGATTTATCTAGAAAATAACTATTACTTAGTGAAATTCCAAACTAAAAAGGATGCTCATCATGCTCTTACTCAGGGACCATGGATAGTGATGGGCCATTATCTAACTATTCAATCCTAGTCACCTGAGTTTGACAGCTCAGTAGATTTCATAAAAATAAAAAAAAAAAAAGGCTACGGTTTGGATCAGGCTTCCTGGAATGCCTTTGCACTATTACCATAAGAAAGTATTACGATTGGTTGGACAAATGATAGGTAAAGTTCTTCGCATTGATTATAATACAGAATCTGCTAAGCGGGGAAAGTTTGCTAGAATTGTTGTGGAAGTGGACCTTGATAAGCCTTTTTGTTCAAGATTTCATTTGGATGGAAAAATGCAATTGGTTGAATATGAAAGCCTCCCTAGGATTTGTTACAATTGTGGAAAATATGGTCATATCAGTGAATTGTGCCCATTGCCTCTACATACTAGTGATAGTACAGGTAAGGATAATAGTGGGGTGAAGATGGAGAAGCAGGTGACTTCAACCGCCGGTGAGAAAAACCCTAGCTATGGTCATTGGATGATGGTGACTAAGAAAGTAAGGTCCTAGGGAAATAAGATAGGAGAGAAATTTATGGGCAGTAATAGGAGTAATAAGGAAGATGGAGGAAGAAGATCACAGTTTGGAGCCTTATCCAATCTTGATGATTTGGACAAGGAGAATTCTTCTCCTAATATCCAGCTTCCTCAATCAAATTCCCAATCAGTTATTAATAAAGATTCCAATAAAAAGAACTTACCAAAACATAAAAGTACCCAGTAAAAAACTCCCAAAAAAATGGTTATTAATTCCAAAGTTACTTTGTTTACATATTATATCGGGGAATCTTCCCATGCATAATGACGTGAACATAGATATGCAAAACCACGTATTCCCCTAGCTTCTTCTAATACAGTCCTAAACCAGTCCAATATTTCTTTATCCACCCTTGACCTAAAAAAAATACACAGTCATTTCTTTCAAATCTCCTGTCTATATAGATCCCATTCCGAAAGCTAATGAGTTAAATCATAAAGCAGGGAAGGATGGCAAGGAAAGCAATCTTAGCAAGGAACTTCCAAAGGCTAATAACATAAAACATGATGGTCTCCAAAGTGATGATCCAGATGATGAGAATTATTCTATAGAGAGGAGTGAGGAGGACGATGAAGGTTCATTTGAAGAGGAAGGGTTTTTTTATTGATGAGGATGCTTAGATGGGTGAGACTCAAGACATTGGTCTTGATGCTTAAGGTTTTTCTTTCTTTTCTTTCACTTATCAATTTATTTATGGATTTATTAGTTATGCTATGGAATGTTCAAGAGGCTTCTTCTCCAGCTTTTTGAAGAGCCTTTAATAATATTATTTCGAATCATAAGCCTCATAGGGTGGCTCTTCTAAAACCTCGGATAAGTGGTATTAATGTTGATAGTTTCATCAGAAGGAATAGTTTTGATAGGTCCCACATAATTGAAGCTGATGGATTTTCGGGTGGAATTTAGATCCTTTGGAATGATAGTCTTAAGGTCATGGTTTTGAAAAATCATAAGCAGTACATTTACAATTGATTGATGATAAGGGTGGTATTTCCCTTCTCACTATTATTTATGCTAGTCCAAATCCCAAAGTTAGGCAATTACTATGGCATTATCTTCACGGTATAGCTCAGAATTCAAATCTCCTATAGCTTATTGGAGGGGATTTCAATGCCATTTTACATGCAATTGAAAAAGGGAGGATCCAGTAGGCGTGTTAGTACTTGTAATTGGTTTAAGGGCTGGATGGAAACTTTCAAGCTTTATGATTGAGGATTTGTTGGGCCTAAATTCACATGGTCTAGAGGCACTCTTCTTGAAAGGCTGGACAGGGTGGTTTGTAATGATAGTTGGTTTATGCACCATCCTGAGTCTAAGGTGGTTCATTTACCAAAGATTACGTCTGACCACCACCTTATTCTTGTGAAGTTTGGCAAATATGGTCACAAGTCTAATGGCAACAAACCTTTTTCGCTTCTTAATTGCATAGTTGACGCATTCTAATTTTAATGAGTTTGTGCACAAGGAATGGAACCAAAATTTAAACTATACTCAAACTCAATCAAGTTTCATGGATAAAGTCAAGCAATGGACCAGGGAGGTTTTTGGGGACATTTTTAAACGTAAAATAATTCTCTTAGTTAGAATTTCTAGTATTCAAAAAGACCTAGAGAACCATGATTCTCGAAACCTTGTTGCTTTGGAGTTTCAACTAAGAAAGGAGTTGGATGAGATTGCAATTCAAAAAGAACTTCTTTGGTTTCAGAAATCCAGAGGGGAATGAATTAACTTTAGTGATCGCATTACTACTTACTTTCACAGGAGAACTCTGCAATGAAGGAAAACAAATCGTATTGAGTTGCTCAAGAATGAGAATGGGGATTGGATTTCAAATTCAACTGAATTGAAGAACCATGCTATTGAATTTTTTAGTGCTCTTTTCACTAAGAATTCTAATACTAGTGAGTTGTACGCATTATTTGGTTGCTTTCTGCGTATTTCTCAAACTACCTTGGATTAATTGGGGTGTATGGTTAATAATAAAGAAGTTCGTTATGCCATTTTTATATGAGACCTATGAAGTCTCCGGGTGTTGATGGCTTTCATGCGATTTTCTATCAAAGTCAATGGCAAGTCATGGGTAATTTTGTTTGTGACCTGGTGCAGGGTATTTTTAGAGGGCAGCCTATGCCTTCAAATTTGAATAAAATGCTTCTAGTGTTGATCCCTAAAAAAGAGAACCCAGATTCATTAAAGCTTTATAGGTCCATTAGTCTTTGTTTAGTTATGTATAAAACTGTTACAAAGATCATTGCTAATCGGTTGAAGAAAATTTTACCCACTTTTATTGGACCAACTCAAACAAGTTTCGTTTCTGGTAGGCACATCACGGAGAATATTGTTCTTGCCCAAGAGCTTGTTCATTTTATGAAGCATGAGAAAGGCAGGAAGGGTATTATAGATATTAAGGTTGATCTTGAGAAGGCTTATGATTATTTGGATTGGGATTTTAATCATGAAACTTTGGTGGTGGTGGAGTTACCAAATAATTTAGTTGACATTATTATGGGTTGTATATCTAATTCTTCAATGCAGGTTCTTTGGAATGGTGAATATACTCAAGAGTTCATCCCTTTCTCGTGATATCAGACAATGAGATCCTTTGTCTCCTTATATTTTTGTCCTCTACATTGAGAGAATTTCTCATGGTATTGCTCAGTCAATTCAGTTGGGAAATTGGAAGCCTATCAAGCTTGGAAGAAATGGGATCTCTCTTACTCATATCTTCTTTGTTAATGATCTCTTATTGTCAGCTGAAGCTTTGGTTGATCAGGTCAATGTAATCAATGGAGTTTTAGATGAGTTCTGCCTTGCGTCGAGGGAGAAAGTGAATAAATCAAAAACCCAAGTTCTTTTCTCTCATAATGTTTCTAATTTGGATGCCAAACATCTTGGAGATTTGATTGGGTGTGTTGTCACCAAGGACTTGGGTAACTGCTTAGATATGCCTCTTCTTCATTAACGGGTGACTAAGTTAACTTATAATAACATTTTAGAGAAGCTGGATAGAAATATCTCTAGTTGGACTGCTTCCTCTTAATCGTTGGCAAGAAGGGTAACTCATGCTAAAGCTACTCTTCAAGCTTTGCCAATTTATGCCATGCAAACCACTAGGCTGCCAAGTGTTATTTATAGCCAAATTGAGCAAAAGTGCAGGAATTTTATTTGGGGAAGTGATGATAGCAATTGAAAGACAATCTTGTTAGATGAGATAAAATGTGTCAACCAAAAGAAAGGGGTGGTTTGGGGTTTAAGGATATACGATCTATGAATGATGCTCTTCTCATGAAGCTTGCTTGGGGTTTTATTACTCAACCCAATAGTTTGTGGGTGAAAGCTATTGTTGGGAAATATGGTGTTCATCCTTCCACCATGCCAAACACCATTGTTATTCAAAATGGTTCATATTTATAGAAAGCTATTGGGAAAGTTTGGTCATAGATAATGAATGGCTTGAGATGGATGGTTGGTAATGGAGAGAGCATTAGATTTTTGAGTGATTGCTAGGTTGTTCATGATAAGCCTTTTCATCACTACTATACTCAACCTATCAGTGATGTTGATCTCTAAGCGAAGCTTATGGATTTCGTAAATTAGGAGGGCAGTTGGCGTTGGGACAAGTTTGAGGATCTTTTGCCTAGTACTATTATTCTTTGAATTGCTACTATCAAGGCTCCTTCGCGTGAGAATGGTGATGATTGCATTTATTGGAGCTTAACTAATTCTAGAAATTTTTCCTAAGAAATAACGTATGTTAATATCTATAATGTGAAATGGGATGAGAAGAATAGGATGTGGAAACTGGTTTGGAAGTGGTGTGGGCCTAAACGAATTCGGATGTTCCTTTAGTTGGTTCTTAGCAACAGATTACCTACTAAACTTGAATTACATCATAGACATATTTTGTCTGATGCAGGTTGTGAGCGTTGTGAAGCTGATGTTGAAGATGTGCTTCATGTTCTCAGAGATTGCTCCTTTGCCCAGTAGGTTTGGTATAATTTAATTCCTATAGCTGTTAGAAGTGACTTTTTTGCAGCTAATTTGAAGACCTGGGTTATTCAAAATTTGTGTGATGAATTTCGAGTGAATGGTGAGATTAATTGGGCCAGTATTTTTGGTGTGGCTACTTGGAGAATTTGGAATAGCATAAATTTTGCTATTTTCGGTGCTTCTATTAACAGACAGGAGAGTTTAGTGTAAGATATTAAGCATCGTGAATAAGAAATTTTCCATTATACAAATTTGCAAGTGGAATAGATGTGCCATGGATCTAGAATATAAAAATTAGTGAGTTGGGTTCCTCTTAATAGGCATATTGTGAAGCTTAATACGGATGGATCTTTCAGTACTTTTAATGGGATTGGTAGAGCAGGAAGTTTGCTGCGTAACAATTGTAGTGTTTGGGTTAGAGGTTTCGCTATGCATATTGGTCATTGTTCAATAACTGATGTTGAGCTTTGGGGTCTTTTCCAGTGGCTATTTATGGCTTAGGACTTGGGTATTAAAGATTTGAAAGTGGAGGTGAATAGTTCTTGTGTTTACCAAATGGTTTTGAAGGATTCTTCGTCTAATGCTCATTCCACATTAGTTATGGGTATTAAGCAGATGCTTCACTATGATTGGAGGGTAAGTCTCAAGCATATCTATAGGGAAGCCAATCAAGCAGCATATTTTTTGGCAAAATTTACAGGTTTTTTGCCTTTTGGTTGTCATTTTCTTAAGTCACCACCAGTTGATATCAACTCCTTTCTTTCTCAGGATATTTGTGGGATAGCTTTCCCAAGGGATGTGAAGGTTTAGCTCTCTTGTGTTTTCGCTTTTGTACCCAAAAAAAAATAATTTTTTGAGTTGACTAATGAAAAAATATGGAAAAAATAGACGGAAGAACTAATAAGGATGACAGAAATAAAATTTAGGGACTATATAATTAGTTTCTCAAAAAGAAAAGATCATTACGTTAATTATATCAAATTTTATGAACGAAATTATTTTATCCTTTTTTTTTCATTGGGAGGTGAATATAATCATGGGAATTGGAGAATGGCCCTTTACATCACTGACTTTTTGCTAATAGAATGATAATAGGAAGAGTTATAATGTTATAATTCTCAATATCTCACATTTTTTCCTAAAATTTTATTCCAATTATATCTCATCTTACTCTTATTTAATGCTTTTCTTATTGATGTACCTTTTAATTGACTTCAATATTTTACTAATAATACACAACTTACATTATATTCTATTTGATTTGTTTTTCAGGAAAAAAAAGTTTAGAGAAATGAAATATTTTCATGTATTAAAATATAATATTTTTTAACCAAAAATTTTGAAACTTTCTTAATTCTTAGTCTATCATTTAACTTTATTAAAAAATATAGTAGGCTTAAAAGTGTTAAACAACTAATCCCTCTAAGAGTAATTCTCGTCTACATCAGATATATATACCAATAAAATGAGATAAAAATATATGGAGTAAAAAAAAATATCTACCTTTTTTTATTGGGCAAAAAATTAATCCAAATATTTTTTAAAAATGCATTAAAGTTACTTGGATAATATAAAAAAGAAATAATATTTACTTCTCATCATTATTTTTTTTTAATTTTCAACTAATGTAACATTATTTTATTTATCATTTTCTTTTCTAAAAAACATATTATTTCCTTAAATAAATAATTATATCAATACTACAACATAATATGAAACATTATAATAAATTGAAAAAAAAAATGTTAGGAAAAATAATAATATACTAAAAATAATTAAAAGATAATATTAACAAAAATAATTTGCTAATTCATGCAATTCATTTAACATGAAAATTTGGAAAAATGTAATATTTCTTTACGATAAATAACTTTTTGTTCGAAAAAAAATTTTCACGATCTAACCAATATTTTTATAAGGTAAAAAGTATCTTTATGATAAGTATCTAAAGATTTTTTTAGAGATTAGCGATGGAAAAATTCGTCGCTAAAATATTAAATAAGTAGAAAAATCAAAAAATTGGGTGGAAAATTTTTCTGTAATTAGCGACGAACTTTTTGTCTCTAATTTGTTACTAAAATCAGCGCTACATTTTGCAATGAAATAGTGACAAAATGTTTCCATTGCCAATTTTTCATCACAAATCCATCTCTAGATTGCAATAATTTTCATAATGCTTATTTCGTCGCTATTCCATTAGAATGCTGTTACTATTTAGCGACGAAAACAATCCCTCGCTAAAATTCATCGATATTCTACTGATTTCTTGTAGTGAGTAACTTTTTGTTCAAAAATCATTTTTCACGATCTAGCCAATATTTTTAAAAGGTAAAAAGTATCCTTATGATAAGTATCTTGAGATTTTTTTAGAAGGTAAAAATGTAATATTTCTTTATGACAAATATCTTAATATGTATTTTAGTTTCTAATTTTTTAAAATTAATAATTTTAATCCTTAAATTTTATTAATAAGTCAATACTTTAATTCTCAATTATAAAATTATAAATTTTCTATTATACTTTAATCCATTACCTTTCAAATTATGTTATACTTTGTGTGTTTAAAATCTTAAACTCAATTGTACTTTGGTTATTAAATTATAAAATACTTTAATCCCTTAATTTTTTTACCAATTACAATATAAAAATTAAAATTATTAATTTTAAAATATAAATATCAAAATGCATATATTAAGATAAATCTTATTTTTTTTTATAATTAATACTTTTTGAGAAATAAAAAAAAAAGAGTAAATTACTATTTAGTCTCTCAAATTTGATCTAATTAACTAACTAGTCTCTGTTTTTTAAGAAACTAACTCATTAGTCCCTATATTTTGATTTCGTCAACACTTTAGTCATTCCGTCCATTTTCACTATTAAATGCTTATGAAAAGACTAAAATACCCCTTATTTACTCTTAAATTTTCCTTCTCACCCATAAAAGAAATAACCCAAATTTCTTAAGCCTCCAAATTAAAAGTGCAGTAAAACCCATGGAAGATCAAAGCATGAGAATTTAATTCCAAAGTTTAGAATTTCAAATATCAACCTGGGCACAAATCTGATCCTCTCAAAAGCGCAAGATTCAGAACTTAAAATAGCAATCAGTTTTCCAAATTGTAGAAACAAATAAAAAAAATTGAAATTGAAATTAAAAAAAAAATAAAGATTATGACCATGACAATCCAGGTTTAGGTACTTCACCATACAAAAGAAACAGGCATTTCATCCAAATTTCATCTGACAAACAGTAAAAAGAAATGCAGTATTTCAACAAAAAATTTATAAGAAACCAAATAGTCAAACAATCCCAAGGTAAAAAATAAATTAAAAAAATCAAATTAACAGGTAGCTAGAGTTGGTATGAGATTCGGCGATGGTTTGGGATGATTTCGGCTTCGTGAGTCGATGATGATGGTGGAGTTGATGATGATGGCAGCTGAGAGTTGATCGGTGGTCTTGGGTTATGATCAGTGACGAATGGAGGAGTACGGCTGACAGTGCGAGAGGACTGGCGGTGGAAAGGCGCAACTCGATGGCAACATAGTCTTTTGGAAACGTGAGCTGGACAGCGAAACCACCAGCAACTGGTTCAATGGAGGTTGCAGGTGGCTCGTGAAGGCCAACGGTAGTGGAGTGTGAGTCTAGATCTACGTGAAACTCGCCAAATTCGCGAGAATTGAGCCAAAGCTTGTTGTGTTTAGCGATGGGCTTTGTTGGGTTTGTGGTTGGGATAAATGGAGGGGGAGAGAGAGAGGGATTAAGCTATGAAATCCTAAATTCAAGCAAACTGAATTACAAGCAATAAGTGGTATGGTCTATGAAGATGGCAAGACCAGCTTTTACGCAGCCATATCTTAAATTCTAAATTAAGCCCGCAAAAATTCTGTGTTGGAGAATTTGGAATCATGATGATCGGTGACATCGGTTGCAAAAATGGCTTCGATCAATGGTGGTGGTGGTAACAGAGCACAGAGACAAGTCAGTTTGGTGAGAGAGAAGAAGAGAAAGAAATAACATGAAGGTATTTTAGGTAAAAAATTTATTTTCTTTAGTTTTTTTTATATATTTTTTAACATTTTTTAACGAAAAATTATAAAAAAAATAGATGGAAGGACTAAAACTTACGACGGAATCAAAATACAAAGATTAAAGAGTTAATTTTTCAAAAAATAAGAACTAATTTATTAATTTGATCAAACTTAAAGTACTAAATAGTAATTTGCCAATAAAAAAAATTCAAGCTTACCAAAAGACTTTTGGCAAAAGTAATATGTAGGGTCCCAACAGATTCTTTATGTTGAGATGCCTGGGGCAATATAGTCAATTGATCTGGACGGGCAATATCATTTTGTTACAAGTAATGGATCCAAAAACGACGACGCGGTGCTTTTTGTCAATTTCTATCTTTTTTTCTTAAATAAAAAATTATCTCTATATGTTTTTTTTTAAAAGAATTATATCTATATGTTCAAATATTGTTTAAAAAGTCATCTACATAATAAATTTGATTTATTTTTTAAAAGTCTGATTATTAAAAATCCCAAATTTATTATTTTTATCATTTATATTTTAATATATTCTCTTATTTTTACCAATTAAATATATAAACTTTTATAAAAGATCAATTTTAGTTTTTCCATCACATACCGATAAAATTAGTTATAAAAAATATTAAATTAAAGGTATTTTATTTTTTTTAAATATAATGAATAAATATAGCTTTAACTTATATAATTAAAAATAAAATTGAGATTTTATCATATTTCCTATTTTCAATCTAATTATTTGATTATATATTTTAATTTGATATTTTAGTAATTTGAGAAAAAATTATTTTTATTAAACTTCATATCTTTTATAAAACAAAAGAATAAACTAAAAACAAATATTATAATTTA
This sequence comes from Vernicia montana, assembly GCA_949750685.1. Lineage (NCBI taxonomy): Eukaryota > Viridiplantae > Streptophyta > Magnoliopsida > Malpighiales > Euphorbiaceae > Vernicia > Vernicia montana. The sequence continues at coordinate 17,046 of CATKHJ011298084.1, forward strand.
TAATTTTTTTTTGGTAATTAATATTTTAAAAGTAATTTATCAGTAATTGATATAACATTTCGTTGAAGATTTTACTTTTCATGGTATTCCTGTCCTTTTCTCCCTTTAATTTGAAATGTAATATATTTACCCAAACAAATAAGAAAAAAAAAAAAAAAAAAAAGGCTTATGAATATATCCAATGGTAAAAGTTAAAAAAACTAAAAATGTATTCTAAAAATTATATCAAACATTGAAATAGATTTTTTAGAATGCTATAAATGGATAAAAGAATTTTAATAAATAAAATTTATATTGCATTTTAGTCATATTTAGCACAAATAAATTTCATAAAATTTTATAAAATTGATAAGTTATAAATACACACTTAATATATTTGATTTTAAATGAAATTTTATTTAAGATTTAAAATTTAAAATTTTTATAATTTTAATTTTTATAAAATTCATTATAATTAAATCAAATTATTCTAAAATTGAATTAACTCTAATTTTTTTTTTTTTTTTGACAGTAACTCTAATTTGTTAGATATTATATATATGCCATAAAATAATTTGGTCCAAACCAAATCCTTATTAGAAAAACATTTTGAAGTGGACAAACCAATTATATTAGGACAAGTGTTGAAATCTAATGAGTTAAATGAAACCAATGGCTAGGATTTAAAGAAATTAGTATGGGCGGTGAGAAATTGATTATTTATAAAATAATGATGATGATGAAATGTTATGTTGTGTTGTGTTGTGTTGTGGTCCAAATCCATTGCCTTTCAATCCATGCACCGCATAAACTTGAATAAATACAGGAGGGAAAAATACATTACAAAGGTACCAACTTTTCTTGTCCCTTTTACATTTATTTTCGCGATACGATTATGCGCTTCGATTTTGCCTTCCGATTCGCTTTCGCGCTTTGATTTTGCGTTTTGATTCGCGCTCTAAATGACAAACTCAAAGTTATATATTGTCATTTTGAATTTGAGAAAATATTAACATTATTAGCGCTTTTATTTTAAGTTAATATAATCCTAATTAGATATATATATAATTTTTTTTATACGTTAGTTTTTAATTAAAGTTATCATCATTATTTTATTTATTGTATTTTTAACTCTATTGTAAATGGGTTATAATTTATTGTAAACAAACATATACATAAATATAATTCTTTCAATTTCTCTTTTTTATATTTCTGTAACAAAACTAATGCATGCATCATACACATATCAATTAACACATGTATTATGCCCTAATACTAGGGCCTATTGGCCCTTGAGGCAGCTGTCTCAGGCCCCACAAAAAATGAGAAGTCTCGCTTCTTAAAAAAAAAGTTTATTTTTTTTTTTAAAGAGACTTCTCCTAACAAAAAATAAGACATTTTTTTTTAAGAATGAGAAGTCCACTATCTAACGAAGACTTTTATTTTTTCCATCCAATGATATATATATATATATATATATTGTGAACCCTAAATTTTACACCCTTAAGATGTTGCCGCAGCTTGACATATGCTGAATTTCATGCGCTACGTAAAATCGGTACGGCGGTCCCTCTAGCTAGTTAGCGGGCAGGGGTCAAGAGGGCAGCGCCCCTTGCAGAGGAGCAGGGGGCAGCGTCCCTGGAGCAAAAATTGGCTTTTCAGGCATCATACTATAAGGATAATTAATTTCGGATCCATCGACACTGACCGGTAATTTTTCAGACCTCATAATACCCCTGAAACTGATCTGGAAGCCTCGAAAACTAATCCGAAAAACTTTGAAAACTGAGCCAGTGGAAGGACAGGCACAAAAATCGAGCGCCGCAAGGGCATCCTCGAGACGATCTCACAGTGCCGCAGAGCGCTTGCGCAGTCCGCGAGGCGTTCTCCAGGCAGCCGCGAGATGTCCTCGCAGACGCGCCAAGATAGCCGCAACTGTTTTAGCGAATCTGTGCAGATATGTTGACACGCGTCGTACTGACGCGTCAGTACGACGCTGGCACTTCTGCGAGGTACACTATCGGAGCCACCAGTGTCTCTAGCGTGTCCGCGAGGCGCTTTGCCGATACCATCCGCATATCCGCGATTCCCCCTCGTGGCTGTACCCTTGTGCACGAAAATAACCCTTTTGCCCCTGTTTCAGATTACTTTTTCAAACTATTTTTGGTCTTTTCACTCATTTCCATTTCTTATAAATTGCCCTTACATTTTTCATTTCAAATGACACTAAAAGTTAGTATCGAATTTTCTACTACTCTCTCTTAATTAATTAATTTCTCTTTGATTTTAATTAATTAATTTTAATTTATCCTCCATTCAATTCGATTAATTAATCACTTTAATTAATTAATCATTTTAATTAATTAAAATTGAGTAATCAATCCTTTTTAATTAATCTCCCTTTAGGTTAATTTAATTCAATCCACCTCTTCGAAACGGAACTCCGATCCGGTAAAATCCTCCACCCACAAATCCCAAAAAAGAATGTATAATCCCTTACTTTTACTCAAGTTCCAAATCAAATCAATCCGATCAAATATGACTGATCTTTAAACCCTTTCACCTCACAGTGAAACGAATTACGTGGGTTTTGATTTTCATCTAATGGGGTACGTAGGCACATTTGGAATCTAAATCCAAATCTCAAATTCAAATCGTGATCAATCCCCTTCCCATTTTATTTTAATTTATACTTTCTTGTAAATTTTAATTATTACAATTAGTTAATTACCTTCTCTTTACTTTTTCCACGTACTCATAATTATGTCATGATCATGCATTATAATCGTCATTAATACTTATCATCCATGAAATCAATTTTCACAGTCAAATTAAATTTAAAGAGCCAAATCGAGATTATTTAAAATAAAAACCTGGTCCCTGAACTTAACTTGGTTCGAAGGCTAGTGACTTTATTATTGGGTAAATTAATCAAAAATTAATAAATTGGAGTCAAATTGAATTTTTTCTTAATTTTTCTATTTAAATAAATTAGGGTGGTGACTTTTGAATCCTTTCAAAATCAAATCAATTTTATGAAGCGATAGTCACTTCCAATCGTGAGTACCGAAACTCGTACCTTAACTCTCTTAAAAATCGCTTAACCTTTTCTTAAGGCACATTTTTCCCAAGCGATGAGAGGGGATCATATCTCATAAAAAATATGAATAGATTAATTATTATCTATTGAAAGTATAACATATTGAATATAAAATTTCAACAAGTAATTTTGTAGTTCAGAAAGTAAAAAAATATAAAAATATAAATATATACATAGGCCTCCTTTCAAGTTTCATCTCAAGCCTCTGATTCCTTTGATCCGACCCTGCCTAATACATGATGAAATATAAAAATGCAAAAAGTAAAATACATATGAGACTGTTCGAATCCAAGTCAAATGCATGTTTAAGTGGTAAATGGTAAAATTTAAATGACACATTAAATTTTATTATCTTATTTTAGCTCTAATAATTTTAATAATATAATTGGTAGGTGTTATTGTTGGATTATAGTACTATAGATTGCTTAAACTTAATATAATATATTCAACTATCATAATATTATTTAATCTTAATATTCAACTCTTTTAAAAAATTGTGCTATTTTCATTATAAATAAGTCTCTCCTACACAATAAGATATACATTTAATTGCAAATAATAATATTATAACAATAAAGTTTAAAACTTCCTACATATATCATCACACCTCTCAAAATTTATTGTCAATATTGATCTATATATTAAGTATTAATTGTATTTATTTATAGCATAATTTTATAAATTTGCAAGCAAAACAATAGCTTTCTACTTTTTTTAATGTTTTAATTTTTTTTAATATGAAAGCAAATTAATAAAAAAAAAACACACGTATTATAATATAAAATATTGGACATGACATTATAATCTTTTCTTTTTAGTATTAGGGTGGGGATTTATTACATTAATAAGACTCAAACATTAATGATGAAATACAAAACTTTTAATTGACTTTTCACTCCTTTTATTTTAAAGGTTTCAAACAAATTAATTTTAATTAATTATATAAGTAAGTAAGAAAAGCGGATAATCATGATTAATGGCAAGTGAGAAGCAAAAATAGTCTTTCGTTTGATTAAAGAGTGAGGGCCCCACGACAAAAATTGGCGGGAGAATCTGCCGCTTTGTAAGTAGTGGAGATGTGGAGGACCCTAACAGTCGTTTCAGACATCAACTACCTGTCAAAGAACATTTGTCCAATTTCATAATCTTTTGCTAGAGTAAACTAATTATTGGATCACTTTGCAAAAAAAAAAAAAAAAAAAAACTAATTATTGGATAGGTTAAAATTAAATATCAAAAAAAAAAAAAAAACCTTGTGAGGTTTATATATATATATATATATATATATATAAGGGAGATATGTGAAATGCCATGGGAGAACCCAAAGAGGACCTAACCCTAAATATGTGGCATCTTACTTGATATGGGATTAAAATATTATCTCTATTAACGGTTTAAGCTTTTGGGAGAATAGTAAGCGCCCTATGTGGTATCAGAGCCAACTTAGATTTGAGCCATGGGGAGGGAAAAGGGAGATACGCGAAATGTCATGAGAGAATCCAAAGGGAACTCAACCCTGAGTATGTGGCCACCTACTCAACTTGGGAAGTTCCCTTAACGCCTTTATAGAATTAAAATAGTGCATTTGCTAATAATTTAAACTTTTAGTAGGATATAAGCGTTTTATGTGCAGTGGTGGAGCCATGCATAATTGAGGGTATGCAATTGTCCCTTCTTAACTTTTTAAAATTTCTATAATAGTATATTAAATTATAATATTTTTAACATTTATTCTTCTAAAAAAAAAAAAAAAAAAGATGAGGGCAATTAAGTGCACTCGTTGAGGATAATTATGAACTTTGGTTTAATTTTCTTTTTTTATGTAGTTTTATTTGTAATATTTTAAAATATTTTTATAGTTACACAATTATTGAATTTAGTATTGTATTTTTTTTATGGATAATATTTGCATTTTTTCAAAATTTATATATGTATCAACTATTTAATTTAATCACTATTATTATTTTATTGTGTCGTAAAATGAAGTTTAGTATATAAGCTTCTGCCCCTGACTTAAGGTCCTAACTCTGTCACTGCCTATGTGTTATATATATATAAATGAGAATTTTCAATAGTTACGTTTTTATGATAACCATCCTAAAAATCAGTATGAATATTAAAATAATTTTCAATAGTTACGTTTTTATGGTAACCATCCTAAAAATCAATATGAATATTAATTACCTATAAATATTAGTGTAAGTATTAATTATGAAAGATGATATTATGAAAAATGATATAATTAATGATGATAGAGACTTAAAATCATTTGTAAGTTACTATTAATATTAATTACGAAAATTCCCTTTTTTTTTTTTTTTACCATTAGCATTAATTACAAAGATTCATTTTAAAATTTTATATATTAATATTAATATTAATTTAATTAATAAACTTAAATCATCTTAATTAGTAATTTTTAATTGGATTAGCCATATTATTAGTAAAAAAAAATTACTTTAGCAAATCTTAATATATAAAGATTTAATTAATAATTTTGCATCTCAAATGCAAGAAAAAAAAATAGAATATTATAAATATGTTTTATAAGACTTGTTCTAAAATTTTGTTTTAAACCCCGGTCTTACTAAGATGGCCAAGAATTTAAGTTTTTTTTTTTTTTTTTTTTTTTTTTTTCATATTTTGGATTAGTGTTCATTTGACTAGAAGATTTGACTTATATAATTTTTCTTAGTTGTGTTTTTAATATGAAGTTAGTCTTTGATTAAAAGTATCTTGACATATACAGTGATAAAGTTAGATTTGATTAAAAGTATCTTGACATATACAGTGATAAAGTTAGATGTGATTCAAAATATTTTAGATAAAACTATATTTTTGAAAAAATCTTTTAGCTAGCCACGTACCTTTTAAGTAATATATATAAAGTTGTTTAGAAAATTTTTTGACATATGGTAAATTCATTGCCTTTTAAAAAGACCTAAAAATTTTGCTATGTGTCAAAAATACTGATGTGTCATTATATTAATAAAGGCATTATATTATATTTTTAATATTACAATTATAATTAAACAATGATTCCAATCTTATAAAATAGATATATTACTTTCTTAATTAAACAATAACTTAAACCTAAAAAATAGTGTATTAATTTTTATAAATATAATAAATATATTAAATAATTAGTTACTTTCTGTTTGTACTGAAATTATTTTGGATTTGGATCCAAAATTTGAAGCCTATGGGCTGAGGCATAAAAGAATTAAAATTTACTGGTGAGATGGGTAGTTAAAAAATTGAGGAAATGAGGTGTGGATTAGTGGTTAAGAGATTTAAGAAAATCATAGCAAATTTGCAATGGACAAG
>CATKHJ011298685.1:0-14587 GCA_949750685.1 Vernicia montana
CTTCTTCTTTTGTCTTTATTTTTTTTAATATTATTTTCTCTCTCTCTCTCTCTCTCTCTCTCTATCACTTTTTTTACTCTTTCTCTCTCTGTTTTTCTCTATTATTATTTTTCTTCATTTTTTTATTATAATTTATTATTATTGTCATTTTTTCTTCCTCTATCATCTTTTATTTTTCTTCTTTTTCTTCTTCTTATTATTATTATTTATGAAAAAAATGGACATAAAAATGAACAATTAATTCAAAGACAATTAATATATTAAAGAAAAAAGACAATTAATAAAAAATTAAAATATATATATTAAAGAAAAGACAATTAATATATTAAGAAAATTAAAATAAAGAAAATTGAAAAATCTGGACAATTTTTTAAAAAAATATTAAAAAAATGAAAACTAGAGATTATATTAGGTTAGTAGCTAATTAGCGACTACATATTTAGTAGCAAATTAGTAGCAACCGAAATCACTTTAATGGTCTTTTATTGTATTTAACAACTGTGTTTTTTCAATTAGTGACTAATATTTTTAATCGCTAATTAGATACTATTATTATTTAGTAACTAATTAGCGACTATTTTACTCGTAAAAAAAATTTAACGAGAAGACTTTTAACGACTATGTGATTTAGTCTCTAATTAGTCGCTAATTATAATTAGCAACTAAAATTCATAATTTAGCGATTACATTATGTAGTCTCTAAATCAGTTTTTCTTGTAGTGAGTGAATCAACTTCACTGTTTGTCTTTCTCTCTCCTCACTCTCTTTTTCTCTCTCCCCGATATGCCATTTTTTTTTTTTTTTTAACTTTGATTTGTTGATCTATTTTGTTGATTTGTTGGAGATGATGATCGGATTTGTTTATGGTGAGATGGTGTTTGATGGGTCTGCGTGAGGGTGAATCAGTCGATGAACAAAGAAAGGGTGAGAAGCAGAGAGAGAGAGACAATGAGCGAGATGAGTCAAGTGTGAGGGTGGTTTGTGTGGGTGAGTCAAAGGAGAGAAAATTGAGATTGATGAGGGCCGATGAGGTGTGTAGTTTGTTAAAGAGAGGGAGAGCTGGTAAGTGAGAGACAGTGGGTGAGATGAGTCCATGTGAGACTAAAATGTAAAGAAAGATGGACCCATAAATGGCTGCTGTATGCCAGTTTGTGGAGCATTACAAATTAGGTATAATTTCAAGGTTTTAACAATTTGAAAGATTCTATTGAGCTTTAAAAAATATGAGGTGTTAATGTGCTCTATGGATTAAATATGAGAGTCAAAATTGAATATTTTCCCTATTAAAATTAAGAATAATAAAAATAATTTTTTTTTTTTGACAACATTGGATTTTTCTTTTTTTTTTTTTTTAATTAATTTTTTTTGAATAAATTAATATAGAGCAGTACAGAACATGTTCAATATAAGGAGAAGACACGTATTTTTGTCTTGTTTGTAAGAAAACAAAGTGAAAACTGTGAGCCCTGTGACTGTGAAGGCAGAAGTTGTGTTTGTTTTATTTATTTATTTATATTTGATAATTTATAATTTGAGATTTTTATTTATTTATAAATAAATTTATTTAAAATTTTATAACTTTATGTTATTATATAGATTAATAAGTAATTAATCAACATATAATACTTACACACGTATTCTTTTATCATCCACTTAGCTCCAATCAAAATAGAGTCATTCATCAGCAGTTTACCTCATCTTAGTAATTATAATTAAAATAAATTATCTACTTTCTCCACTTAATTTTCTCGTTTTTAACTAATTATCTGTTTAAGTTTGGTGACTAGGAATTTAGGATTAGTCAAATTAAATAGCATTCTTTGTTTGAAAAGTTCATTTACATTTTCAACTCTTTTTTTTTTTTTTTTTTTTTCTCTTTTAAAAGGCTACATGAGTGTAAATACTATAAATTATATAACGGATAGTATTTTTTTATATATAATTTTTATTATATTAATGAAAATTTTATATTAATTTTTTTAGTGTTTTTATAATTAGGTGTATCAATTGCAATTCTCCTACTCCATTTCATCTTCCAACTACAAAATTTTCCTTATTTTTTTTAGAGAAATTTAAATATTCACTCATTGGTAAAATATTATAATACAGAATTATAAAATCTTACAATATTGTAATTCCTCAAAAATTAATATCAAAACAAATCAGGAATACAAATAAAAATAGTAACAATCTCGGTTTGAAAGATTGGGTCGTACCCAGCAGTAAATAATAATCAATTTTTGACTATTCTAATGGTTTTTCTGTAAATTTGATATGAACAAGAACGAACGTAAATTCAATGTCAAAAATAAGACTTATAATTTTGATTAAACTATCAACCAAATAATAAACTAACGAAAAAAGAAAGATTAACCATAAATGAAATAAAAAACAAATAAATAAACCACTAAAAGGAAAATAAATATTAAAAAGAAATAAGATCTATTAAAAAAAAAATTAAATATTATTGAATAATAAAATTAAAACTAGAACGAAAATAGAAGAGAATGATTCATCATCGACTTAAAAAAAAAAATCGACAGTTGCCTAAGAAAAAAAGAGAGAGAGAGAGAAAGAGAGAGAGAGAGAAAATAAGAAGCTTATCTTCCGAATACAAATTACAAATCATAATAACATAAAATAAAATAATGCATACAAGGATCATTTACCTTTTCTTACACTGCAGCTTTAAAAGGTTTGAAAGGTAAGAAAAGGTAAGAGTAAGACTTACCTTTTCTTACTTAAGGTTGTTTAATATTGCCATTTGAATTATTGTTAAGAAAATTATTTTGTTGAAAATATTAATCAGAAGTGAGTAAAATTTATTTTTAAAATAAATTTTATATGTTTTAATTATAAATATTTTAAAAACAATTAAATAACAATTCAAAATTATTTTTCTTAATAATATATAAAATGATTATTTTTTTAAATAATAATTTCAACTTCGATGCTAAACAAACTTTTTAGTTATTTTTTCTCTCAAATAAAACTTTTATCCTAAATAAAATTAGATAGGTACCTTACTCTTTTTTACTATACTTTTATTTTTTATTATTCTCAATTCAAACACAGTGTTAGGCGATACACTGTATTAAAATCACGATATTTTATAATATTGTATTAAGTTCACATCTTTTTAATACAGTTAAGAACATTAAAATACAAAAAAAAAAAAAATCTCAGAATTTTTTAATTAACTTTCCCATTTCCCAACAGAAAAACTTCTATTTTATCATTGTAGGCATGGAAATTGAGTATGTTACTTTTGGAAATTGGGACAAAATGAGGTAACCCTAATTTTATGCAACAATAGATTTGTGTCTCTTTTTGGATGTAGGCCTAATTTTAAAAAATAAAAAAATAAAAAGTTGATTACTTTAAGATTACAATTAATTAAAATTTAGGGAAAGGGAGTGTTTGTTTGTGGTAAAACAAAATTAAGAATTAAGATTTGATAATAATGTGGGACAATGTACTTAACTATCTTTGATTGTGCTTAAGAACAAAAGCAAAAGGGGGACCAAAGGTAATTAATAAAAAGGATCAAATTAGCAAGGCGGTGTAGGGCACTTAATGTGGGGAATTTATCATTTTTCTGATTAGTGAGTGTATAGGGCATGGCTATATGTAGAAAATATTCATAATAAATGCATTGCTTCTCTTATTTTATACGTGTGTATAAAAGTATAATATTTTAGGGCAAGTCTTGATGAGATCTACCCACCAGAAAACACTTTCCCAATCTCAACCGCTTGTTAATTAATTGGTCCCTTGGTAGCCTCTATTCCCTAATTTATGACCCTACGAATCCTTTGTAAAGGTCCTCCACTATTACAAATAATTCTTTTTAACATCCTAATTTACTTCCAATTAAAAATTAAAATTTTGATATTAATCTTATTAATAATATTACTACTCGATATATAAAATTTCATAACAATAAATTTTTTTATCGCACTATTATTGATAATTAACAATACTATTTAACATGTTATTAATATATATTAATATTTAATAATATATTATCAATTTACTGTTATAAATATATATTTACGATTAATTGTTAGTTTTAACTATATATATTAAATAATATTAGACTAATGTTATTAATTCTGATATTTATTATAGTGTAGGTCTTAGAACCACAACTCTATTTTAATTCTACACATCAATTTGCATGAGGTAAACTAACTAAATAAATTAACAAACGATGAGATATAACTAATGTTGTCAAGAACAAACCGATTTTTTGATTTTGACTTTCAATAAGTTTGATTTGGTCAAGAACATATTAAAATAATTTAAGGAATTATAAAATTATTTTTTAGTAAATTTGATTCTTACTATAATTCAAACTCGAGACTTCTTAGATTTGAAGATAATTTCAACACCAATGAACAAAAAAATTATTGAGTTTTTAAATACTTTTAAGCATAAAAACTTAAAAATTTAATCACTCGTTAAACTGATTTTCAATTTAATTAATATAACCAACTGATATAATTCGATTTTCAAAACACTATATATAATCATAATAATTGTAAGAATTTGAGATTCCATCTCAAAAGGTCAACCTATTTGAGAGGAGTAATCCAAATTCTTATAAGCCCAAAATCCATCCCATTCCTAGTCGATGTGGGAGATCTTCGTTAAGATTATTCACCATCTCATGATTTTTCATCCTAGCGGACCCACACCATCAAGATCATCCACCATAAAATTATTATCGTGTTTCCGTAAATCTTCCCATCTCGTGGATTTTTCACTTTCATTTATGCCATTTTTTACTGCATACTCGGCTTCTTCGGAGGTTGACTCTGATACCACTTATAAGGATTTGGAGTTTCATCTTAAAAGGTCAACTTATTTGAAAGGAGTAACTCAAATCCTTATAAGCCCAAGATCCACTCCATTTCTAGTCAATGTGGAACATTTTTTGCATTTCTAATAATAATAACTTAAAATATAGTAAAAACAGAAGATATAATCTCTTGATTTCCAACATTTCAATCATAACTTTTTAACAATTAAACTAAGATATCATCCTCTTTTATTTTATTTTATTTTGAGATTTTAAGTATACTAAGATCTCATCCTTAACCACTGGAAGAAGACCTTATTAACATAAGGACATATGATCAATCAAACTCATTATTTTCATTCGTAATTACTAATAATGTTTCTATTGAATTTTTACCCATTGTTTTTTATGTGAAGGACCTGAGCATGGGGAGAATTTTGTTGAAGGGCTACACTAAAGATGGTGTCTATGAATGGCCAACCTTCAATCCAAGATTAACTTCTCCACTAGTTGCCTTCTCCAGTGTCAAAACCACTTCGTCCAAGTGGCACTCAAGATTGGGTCATCCTTCATCAATTATTCTTCAACATATTATGTCAAAATTTTCTTTACCTTACTCTATGTCACAAAATTCTCATTGTAATGCATGTTTAAGCAATAAAAGTCACAAGCTACCTTTTTCTACATCCACAATTGTTTCGTCTCACCCTTTATAAATAATATTTTCTGATGTTTGGACCTTCCTCATTTACTCTATAGATGACTTCAAGTATTATGTTATTTTCGTTGATCATTTTACAAGATATATCTGGTACTATCCCTTAAAGAAAAAATCTCATGTTTGTGATGTCTTTCTTCGGTTCAAAGCATTACTAGAAAATCAATTTAAACAGTCCATTGTCACCCTTTACTCTGATGATGGTGGAGAATACCAAGCATTAGATAAATTTCTTTCTCTTTATGGCATTTCCCATTTACCAAGCATTAGATAAATTTCTTTCTCTTTATGGCATTTCCCATCTTACCTCCCCTCCACATACACCTGAACACAATGGCCTCTCTGAACGTCGACATCGTCATATTGTTGAGACTGGACTTTCTCTTCTCACTCATACCTCACTTCCTTTTACATACTGGAACTATGCGTTTGCAACGACTATCTATCTCATTAATCGCATGCCTACACTACACTTTCCCTATCCTCTCCTCTTGAATCGTTATTTCATTCTCCACCAAACTACACCAAGCTACGTGTCTTCAATTGCTTATGTTATCCATGGCTTCGTCCCTATTCAGATCATAAACTAGCACCTAAATCCATTCCTTATGTGTTTGTTGGCTACTCACTAACCCAAAGTGCTTATCTTTATCTTGATCCCTCCACTTCAAAAATTTACACATCCCGTCATGTCCAATTTGTAAAGTTTGTCTTTCCCTTCAACTCTGATCAAACTACTCTTCCTTGTTCTAGTCCTGGCACTCTTTCAACTTGGGTTCCACCTACGTCCTTTCTTCCTTCACCGGTTGTGCCACTCACCACGCCCTCAACAGCCTCACCCCCAAGCTCAAGTGCCTCTCAACAAAATTCGGCTCAACCAATAACTTCTAACACTTCACAACCCAGCGAATCTTCAAATAGTCCACCTAACCCACCCTCTTCACCCTTACAACTCACTACAGATAACCACACTACCCACCCATCCTCTCCTTCCCCATCTCTCTTTTCAAACAACCCTCCTCCCAACCCACTAAACACTACCCATACCATGATCACTCACTCTAAAAATAATATTCACAAACCAATCCAAAAACTTAACCTTTTAGCCACAGTGACCTCAAATCCTCAAACTGAACCACACACAGTGACCCAAGCTCTCAAAGATCATAATCGGCGTCAGGCCATGTTTGAGGAATATGATGCTCTTGTGCGAAATGGGACATGGGAACTTGTTCCATTTGATTCAATTCAAAATGTAATTGGGTGTAAATGGATTTTTAGGATTAAATGGTTACCTGATGGTTCTATTGACATGTATAAAGCGCGGCTGGTTGCTAAAGGTTTCCATCAACGTCCTGGTATTGATTATCATGACACATTCAGCCCGGTTGTAAAACCAACTACCATTTGCTTGGTTCTCAGTATTACTGTCAGTCATGGGTGGTCTCTACGTCAACTAGATGTTAATAATGGCTTTTTCCAATGTACTCTTTCGAAAAATATTTACATGACACAACCACTTGGATTTATTGATCATGACGAACCCACACATGTATGTTGGCTATGCAAGGCTATATATGGACTCAAACAAGCGCCGCAGGCTTGGTACCATGAACTCAGACAATTTCTAGCTCATACTAGATTTACAAACTCTCATGCTAACACATCCTTCTTTGTCTATAACAACAATGGTATTTTGATATATCTTCTTGTGTATGTTGATGATATAATTGTTACTGGATGCAATGCCCCTGTAGTTCAACAGATTATTGATCTTCTTGACAACCGATTTTTTATAAAAGATCTTAGTGATTTAAGTTATTTTCTTGGTGTTGAAGTTGTTTCTACATCTAATGGTTTACTGCTCTCTCAACGCAAATATATAACTGATCTTTTTGCTCGTACAAAAATGACTAGAGCTAAACCCGTCACAACTCCACTTGCCACCGAACCATCACTCATAATTCTTTCAGTCACGGCATTATCCGATCCCTCTGAGTATAGAACTGTTGTTAGTAGTCTTCAATACTTATGCCTTACTCGCATCGATATTGCATATGCTATTAACAAGTTGTCTCAGTTCATGCATAAACCCACTATAGATCATTGAAATGTTGTCAAGCGCTTGCTACGCTATCTTTCGGGTACCGCTGGTTATGGTCATGCCTTATGTCGTCAAACATCATTCTCTCTACATGCATTTTCTGATGTTGACTGGGCCGGTAATAAGGATGACTACACTTCCACAAGTGCCTTTATTGTCTATCTTGGTCAAAATCCTATATCCTAATCCTCTAAGAAATAAAGTACAGTTGCCCACTCCTCCACTGAAGCTGAGTACCGTTCTGTTGCTACTACAGCAGCTGAATTGCGTTAGGTTTGTTCCCTACTAACTGAACTTGGTATTTTAATACATGCTGCTCCGGTTATCTATTTGTGACAATGTTGGTGCAACTCATCTTTGTTCTAATCCTATTTTTTATTCACGCATGAAACATGTTGCAGTTGATTATCATTTTATTAAAGATCAAGTTCAGAGTGGTGCTTTACGTGTCACACATGTGTCCTCACAAGATCAATTAGCAGATTTTCTAACCAAGCCCCTTCCACGTAATCTATTGCAGTGTTTGACAACCAAGATTGGACTCTCCACAGGAGTTCCATCTTGAGAGGGCATATTAGAAGAATTACCTTATTAAGTTTTTAATTGTGTATATCTGTAATTAGTTAGTTTTCTATTATGGTTTGTGTAAATAATTTCAAATGATAGCAAATCCCATAGATTAAGTAACTAGAATATTTCATTACAAATTGGGAAAACAACCTAATCTCCTTCTTTTATTTGTATATATACTTCATCTTTATTCAAAGAAATATAAGCCAAATTCATCCATCTCTACAAGTGATACCTATTGATCAATATTCTAAATAATATAATAAAACCAAAAAAAATATTTATCGTGAATCTCTTTATCTTGATATATCAATAATTTATTTATATTTAAAAAAATTAATACGATATATAAAAATTAATTAACTCAATAGATGAGTTCAATACCATTGAGTTTGAGTTGAACAAATTTTTTTAAAAAAAAATTATCCCAATTTCATAAAATTATTGAAACAAAATGAATTAATATATAAGATGGGATTAAGTATCATATATTAGGGGTGACAAAGTGCCCCAACCCAGTGAAAATTTGCCTTGATCCGCCCCAGTCAAAGTGGTGGGACATGGGTGGGGCGAGGAAAAACCTGAAATTTTTTAGTGGGTACAAGGTGGGAATGTGAATTGTATGTCCTGCCTTATAACTCACCTCATTTATCGTCTTCCCAAACTCGCCCCACCCCACTCTATCATATATAGATACATATGTTGAACTTGATTTGTGAAAACCCCTCAAACCGACCTGTCTTCTACACAACTCCAAAGGATTGAATAGGAAGGCATTAAAGGGCAATGCCCAATTAAATCAATAAATGCGATGCGGGAAAGAAAGGATCAATAGCAAAAGCGGGCTATGGATGAGAGATCATAAACCATAGATTAGTTTGGAGTAGATCAAAGGGTCCATGGGTTACTCCTACAGCACGTCCTTGTATAATGCTTAAGGCTCTAGGCTGAGTAGCAAGAGCAACTTTTAATTTATTACGCATAAGGAGCAGTGCCAGATATTAAAAAAAATGATTTGGAAATTTTTTAGAGTCTGCTCACCTGAGATTAAATTTAGAAAATAATTATTTTTTTCATGGTATCGTTGAAATAGTAAAAAAATAGTTATTAATGGTTGATTATTAACTTTAAAAAGCTTTCGTATTTTATTTAATTGAATATCTTAATGAGTTAATACATATGTATTATTAACAATTAAACTCCTAATTAGAGTTTAATAACATAGTATTTTCTCTCCTTATTGAGAGTTCGTTTATTTGTATGGTTTTTTAGGGTTTTGATATTAAAGAGTTGTGTTGTTTCTTGTACGTTGGGTGGCTATTGTTCTCATTGCAATGGAGAGACAGTTTGCTTCGATGACCTTGTTTGTTGTGGAGGAAGAAGAGTTGCATGTTGTGGATGGCGGTACTGTTGAAACTGATGTTTTTAATGAGTTCTGTTTGGTGGGGTATTTCTTCACTAATAGAACTATCAATTTCATTACAATGAAACACATAATGGCTAGTTTATGGAGGCCAGGGTGTAGTATTTGTATTAAGTAGGGCAGTCTTCTGCATCTTTTCTTATTTCAATTTTATCATCCTATTGATTTAAAAAGAGTATTGGAGGGAGGGCCATGGACATTTGATAACCATCTCCTCATAGTTCATTATCTCCAACAGGGTGAGGTCCCATCTAGTATTCTATTATTTCATGTTCCGTTTTGGATCCAAATTCATGATTTACCGGTGGGATACATGTCACAAGGGGTGGGAGAACAATTGGGTAATTATATTGGGAAGTTCTTGGAATTTGATGCTAACAATTATATGGAAACTTAGAAGAACTTCATGCGAATTTGTGTGCTGATTGATTTTTGGAGTCCGCTAAAACGTTGTAAACGGATTCGTAAACCTAAAGGGGAATGGTGTCTTGTTCATTTCAAATATGAGAGGTTAAGCCAATTTTGCTATATTTGTAGTTTTTTAGGTCATATGGATTGGTATTGTGAGAAATTTTTTACCATGGATGAAGCTGATATCAAATGTGAATGGGGTATTTGGCTTCGAGCTTCTACCGGCAAAAATTAGGTCCTTGGCTAACGATGGCTGAAGGAGAATAATTGGGCTAATAATACTTTTGAATTTCAAAATCAAGATAAGGGAGCTAGTTCTATGGGTTTTGAAAATTCAGTTAGAGGTAAAGCTCCAGCCTATTTCGTGAATCCTGGAGGTGATACAAATCCCTCTGCTTTAGTGTTGGCCAAGTAAACTGCTAGGTTGGTAGGTTCCTCAAGTGTTGCTGCTTTGGGTAAGGAAAATGTTGGGCTGGTTGATGAAGTAAATGATGGGCCTGAGGATATTGGGCTTGAGTTAGTGGATGATAGGAAAAAGAGAAGATCAACTGGGTTAGTTCACAAGGAGGCCATGCAACTTGATGGCCTAGATTCTCAAAATGTGGAACAATATAGTGTGAGTGCAATTCAAGTTGTGGGCTCAGACAATAATTTTTTATCATTGGTGGGACCCATGGATCGAGCATGCCATGAGCAATAATCGATGTTAGCTGAAATTGTCATGGGCTTGGCAACCCACAAGCAGTATTAGCTCTTAAGGAGCTTATGAAATTAAGTAAGTTAGACTTTGTGTTTTTTTATTGAAACATTAATGGATGGTTTACGTGTGGAACATATTCAAGTCATGTTAGGGTTTGAGGGTTGCTTTTGTCTTGATAAGGTATGTAGGAGTGGCAGTTTAGCATTTTTATTGAGGAAGAGTAATTCGTGTACATTGTTGGGGTTCTCTAACAACCATATTGATATGTGAATGCATGAGGTTAATGGTGTCACTTGGCGGTGTATAGGGTATTATGGGCATGCAGATAGAGGTAAAAGGAGAAGTTCATGGAATCTCCTTCATACTTTAAAATTGATTTCGGATTTGCCTTGGTGTATAGTGGGTGATTTTAATGATTTACTTAGTGTGGATGATAAAAAGGGTGGTGTTGATCATCCTTCTTGGCTTTATCGTGGTTTTAGGGAGGTTTGTAACTGATTGTGAACTTACTGACCTTACTTTAGAAGGGTACCAGTTTATTTGACAATGTGGTAAGGGCTCTTCTTCATGTGTGGAGGAAAGGTTAGATAGAGCTATGGTGTCTTCATTTGGGTCGTTGTTGTTTCCTCATGCACATTTAACAAACCTGGTTACTTCAGTTTATGATCACTGCCCGTTGGAGTTGAAGACTCATCATGCTCAGGTTCGTAAAAAACAATTTTGATTCTTTTTTGAAAACTCATGGTTAACAGAGCAAGAGATGGTGGCGGTGGTTCAGAATACTTGGCGTGGTTCTCAGAATTTTGGTTTGTTAGACAAGATTATGGCTTGTACTCGGGCTCTCTCGCAATGGAGTAGAGATTTCTTGTGAAAGTTTCATGATAAAAAGTTTCTTGTAAGGAAGCTATTAGCAGGTTAAGGAGTCTTGATGATGTAACATCGGTGGAACAACTTCAGGTTCATAAGGATACTTTAGCTTTTTTGTTGTTGTAGGAAGAGAATTATTGGAAGCAACGGGCTAAAATATTTTAGCTCAAATATGGGGACTCAAATACAAAATTTTTCCATTTTAAGGCTTCGGCTAGAAAAAAGACAAATTTTATTTCACGAATTCAGACTGAGTCAGGGGTATGGGTGGAGGACCATGATGGTATTGGCTCTGTGGCTAAGGATTATTATGTTGATATTTTCCATTCTAGTAATGTTGTTCACGATTTGGACCTCCATTATGTCCAAAGTCGGGTTTCAGTGAAAGATAATTACAGGCTTATTGTTCCATTCACACTTGATGAATTTAAAGAAGTTGTGTTCCAGATGCATCTAGATAAATCACCAGGTCCAAATAGCCTAAATCCAGGTTTTTTCCAAAAATTTTGGTCTCTTATTAGTCATGATATTTTTCGTGCTTATGTAAATTAGATTGTGACTTGTGAGTTGCCAGTTAGTCTTAATGCAACAATTATTTGTCTTGTTCCTAAATGTGAGAATCCTGTGTTAATGAAGGATTTGCGTCCTATAGCTTTATGTATTGTGTTGTATAAGATAATAGCTAAGGTGTTTACAAATAGGTTAAAGGTAGTCCTACCAAAAATAATTTATGATCCTTAGTCAGTTTTTATGCCTGGGAGGTCGATTGTGGATAATGTGATTGCTGCTTTTGAGATTCTTCATCATATGAAGAGAAGGACAAGGGGTAAAGAAGGGTTGGTTGTGTTGAAAATTGACATTAGAAAAGCCTATGATAGTATTAGTTGGAGTTATTTAAAGGCTATGATGGTTCAAATGGGTTTTTCGGATACCTGGGTTAGGTGGATTATGATGTGTGTTTCCACTGTCTCGTATTTTGTTGCTGTTAATTGTTATGAAGTGGGTCCTATTATTCCTAGTAGAGGCATTCATCAAGGGGACCTGTTATCGCCCTATTTGTTTATTTTATGTGTGAAGGGTTTATCGTCTCTCCTTCGACTTTCAGAGAGAAGAGGTGATATTCATAGGTCTGTTATCTACAGGGGAGCTCCTAGTATTTCTCATTTACTCTTTGCGGATGATAATTTCTTCTTTGTTCGAGCTAAAATGGAGGAGTGTGAGGTTCTGCAGTCTGTGTTTGTAACTTATGAGAGAGATTCAGGGCAAGCAATTTATTTTAACAAGTCAGGTATATTTTTTAGTCTTAATGTGCCTGATATTGTTAAAGTTGATGTGCGTAATCTTCTGGGTGTTTTAAATCCTCTCGATACAGGGAGATATCTTCGGTTGCCATCTTTGATTGATAGGAACAAGAAAACAGTTTTTACATTTTTGCAAGACAGGTTGTGGAAGAGGATCTAGGGTTAGAAAGGTCGATTTTCATCGCAAGTAGGTAAGGATATTCTAATTAAAACTGTAGCTCAGGTTATTCCTAGCTATTGCATGAGCACATTTTTAACATTGTGTGATGAGCTATATAAGATGATGAATTCATTCTGGTGGGGTATGAAATCTAATGGTGATAAGATAATTAATTGGACATCTTGGGAGCAGTTGTGTGTTAGGAAGGAGGAAGATGGTATGGGTTTTTGTAATCTCCAGGCTTTTAAACTTGCTTTACTTGCTAAGCAGGATTGGAGATTAATTGATCAACCAGATTCTCTTGTTAGCAAGTTACTCAAAGCAAAATATTTCCCAAGAGGGGATTTTCTTACATTTGGACTAGGTTCGAATCCAAGTTTTATTTGGAAAAGTATATGGTCTGCAAGGTTTGTGTTACAAAGTCGGTGTAGGTGGATAATTGGTGATGACTCTAATGTTAATGTGTGGAGGGACCCTTGGTTGAAGGAGGATGGTGGTTTTTTTGTTCAGTCCAATATTATTGTCGGTTTGAAAGATTTGGTGGTGGGTGATTTGCGGATGCTAGGTTCAATGGAGTGGGACACCAAGTTGTTACATAAGATTTTTAATGATTAGGATGTCCAAGCTATCTCTCATATTCCTCTTGCGTTAGATGGGCAACATGATAAACTAATATGGAACTTTGATAAAAAGGGGAGGTAAACGGTGAAATCAAGGTATAGGCTAATTATTGATTATTGGAGTGAAGGGGTTCATGGTGGAGCTGCAAATTAGTGGACAAAGTTTTAGCAATTACCTATCCCTCCAAAGGTGAAACAGTGTTTATAAAAGGTTGGTGTTAACTGTTTACCTACTAGAGATAATCTGTTACTTAAGCGTATGGATGTGGTTAATGAGTATATGTTGTGTGGGGCATATGGGGAGCATAATATTCACTTATTTTTGGATTGCCTATTTGTAATACCCCGAATTTCGATTTATTATTATCGGGTATTTATTTTTGAAAAGGTTAAATTAAAATTTAATTGATTTTAGATTTTAAATATTATTATTATTATTATTATTTTTATATATATAAGAGGATAAGGTAACAGAAAAAGGAAACAAAAAGTAAAAAAAAAAAAAAGAGGACAGATTTAGAAAGGGGCAGAAACCGAGAGAGAGAGAGAGAAGCAGAAAGAAAACAGGTTAGATCGCCGCCGTCCGATCATCAGAGAGCGACACGCGCTGGACCACCAGAAAGAGGAGGCCGAGACGCTTCCAACGCCATCGACCCGGTCGCCATCCGCCGCCTAGCGCCACCGCACGCGCCATCGAAGCGGTCACCGGCCAGAAATCTTCCGATCATTGTTTCGTTGACTTTTCGACCTCCGTTTCTGACGATTCTCATACCGTTGGACTCGTTATCTCGTAAGCTTCGATTCGGTATCTCATTTGCAAATTATGGTGAACGTTTGAATTTTCGCCTATTTACGGTGTTATTTCGGATCTGCCGACGCGTCTTTTCGGCAATCCGTCGGTGAGAAAAT
>CATKHJ011299036.1:0-12715 GCA_949750685.1 Vernicia montana
ACTTTCCTTTATGTATATTTTCTTACTTTGCAATCCTCTATTTATACTTCTATTATATAAGCTATTCTATTCTTCCACTTCCAATCTCACAAAGTTATTCACACCATTACTTATTGCAATTTGCATCTTACTACTTTATATCTTATTACTATACTACAACTCTTGTCTTTCTTAATCATATATCTTCAAACAATTTTTCCTTACTCTACCAAATTTCCTTTGGATCACCTTATAACTCTTGTCGTTATTTAACTTATGTTATAAATTTTTAATTGAAATTTACATAAACATAATGATAAATATAAAAAATATTAATAAGATATAACTGCATATAAATTTTAATTTTTGAGAGAATTACTTTATACATGGTGAAATTTTTTGTAAATAATTAATATTTTGAATTCAACTTTTATTATATATATTGGTATGACTCTTCTTATAGTGCACATGATTTATAGATAAATTTGAATTTATAACCATCAGATAACTCATTTTTAATCTTTACCGTTAGATAAGACTCATTTATAACCGTCATGATTAAAAATGAGTGATCTGACGATTATAAATTCATATTTATCAATAAATTAAGTGCACTATAGAAGGACTCGGTTGGTATTACGTTATGAAGTTGACTTAGAGGCTTTGTCTTTATGCTTACTGATAAGAATAAATCTTACTTGCTATTATAGATGAGAGATCTAGTGAAGGGTAGGATCTACAAGCAAGAGAGAAATGTCAGGAACTCTCCGGGGGTTGTCCCGGCGAGGAGGCTCCGACGCTCAAATTAGAGAGAGAGTAGTGAGAGAATGTATTGAATGTATGAAAGTGATATGAAAGTTACCTTTATATAAGGGAGAATGGGGACCCCTCCCTACAAGCATGTGTCCTACTAGCTTAAGCAGGTTACAAGTAGGTCACTTTTTAATCATTTCAGAAGCCCCCAACTACCTAGTCTGATCAAGACTATCGAAGAGCGGGCTATGGGAGTAGATACATCTTTTCATTGCTTGTGATTCATCTCTGCTATTGCCATTTTGATTGCATTAGGTGAGCTTGACATGGTAGCTGCTAGATGCTTGAATGAAGAGGGGAGCACAGGAGCTTAGTATGAAGGCAACTAGATGCCTGAATGATGATGCGAGCTAAAGAGCTCAATCTGAAGGCAGCAGGGTGCCTGAATGATGATGCAAGCTGAAGAGCTCGATCTGAAGGCAACAAGGTGCCTGAATGATGATGCGAGCTGAAGAGCTCGATCTGAAGGCAGCAGGGTGCCTGAATGATGATGCGAGCTAAGGAGCTCGATATGATGGCAACAAGTTGCCTGAATGATGATACGAGCTGAAGAGCTCGATCTGAGGGAACAGGGTGCCTAAATGATGATGCGAGCTGAAGAGCTTGATCTGAAAGCAGCAGGATGCCTGGATGATGATGCGAGCTAAAGAGCTCGATCTAAAGGTAGCAGGGTGCCTGAATAATGATCTGAGCTAAAGAGCTCGATCTGAAGGCAGCAGGGTGCCTGAATGATGATGTGAGTTAGGGAACTCGATATGAAGGCAGCAGGGTGCCTGAATGATGATGCGAGCTAGGGAGGTCGATCTAAAGGCAGCAAGGTGCTTGAATGATGATGCGATCTGAAGAGCTCGATCTGAAGGCAGCAGGGTGCCTGAATAATGATGCGAGCTGAAGAGATCGATCTAAAGGCAGCAGAGTGCTTGAATGATGATGCAAGCTAGGGAGCTTGATCTGATGGCAACTCAATGTTTGAACAAATATGCGAGTTGTATTATAGCCACATCGTGGTGTGGACTTATGACCTTCAATGGTCTTCAGGTTTTCGTTGCCACTATATGTGGACTTATAGATTCCTAATAGCTTCAAATCTTCATGTCCTCCAGTCTTCAGGTCCTTAATGCGACTATATGTGGACTTATAGATTCCTAATAGCATCAAATCTTCGTTTGATGTCTTCGAATAATTGTGCCTTCTTGGGGAAGGTCTTATATAAAATTATACCTCACTGGGAGGCCTTAAAGAATGTGCCTTGCTGATAGAGAAGGACTTTGTAAACTCGCGAAGCCCCCCAATTCCTGATAGAGATCTTTAGATATCTTGCCTCGTTAATCAAGGGCTTTAGATAATGTGCCTTGTCACTAGAGGGATTAGATAATCATATGCCTCACGTAGAGGACTTTGATATTTCCCTCGCTCAAATGACTTATATAATAATCTGCCTCGACTTTTGAGGACTTTATAATAATATGCCTCATCGGATGAGGGCTTTGGGAAATCCTGTTTCGTCAATTGAAGATTTTAAAATTTTCTTTCGCCCAAGGATTTCTTCGGAGTTCATGGAGAGATGGTAATAAAGTAAAGCTCTTCAGGGGGTAAAGCTTTTTGGCATGAAGCTCTTCTACCCGGAGTCTTCTTTTAACCTTTTGATCCCTTGGATTGCTCTTTAACTGAGTCTTTTTCTTAGGCCTTAGGTGAAGCTCATTAGATTCTTTGAGAGATCTATATTCTTAAGGGTCTAGCACCTAAATTCTCTTATGGCTCAGTTTTTCTTCAGATGAACTGTTTCGTAACTGAAGGCTTAGATGGAGATGATAAATAATAATATTTCGCTTTGCTTGGAAGACTTGGAAATTCACCTCACTTAGAGGATTTTATATAATTTGCCTCGTCAAAAGAGGTCTTCAGATAAATCTCGCTTCATATGAGATCTTCGGATGAACTCACCGAAGAAGTTCTTCCGATGATCTGTTTTGTCAGCCGAAGACTTTAAAGCTTTGCTTTGCCAAAGAAGGTCTTTGAATAGATTGCTTCATCACCCGAAGACTTTAATAACAATAATATATGCCTCGTTGATCGAGGGCTTAGAAATCCACCTCCTTAGAGGTCTTCGATAAATCATGCCTCATCCATAGAGGGCTTAAATATTAATGAGCCTCGCTTTGAGGCCTTTGACAATTCGCCTCATCGATCGAGGTCTTTCAATAATTTGCCTCACTTAGAGGACTTTAGAAAACTTTCCTCGCATAAAGAGCTTAGATAATCTACCTCGTTGACTAAGCACTTATAAAATTTGCGAAGCCCCCCACTTCCTGATAGAGGTCTTCGAATAATAAAATGTCTCGCTCATTGGAGGACTTAAGATAATAATGTGCCTCTCTCCTAAGAGGACTTAGAAATCCACCTCGTTGCTCAAGGTCTTCGGATAATAAAATGCCTCACTCATGGGAGGACTTATAGATAATAATGTACCTCTCTCCTAGGAGGACTTAGAAATCCACCTTGTCACTTGAGCTCTTCGAATAATAAAGTGCCTCGCTCATGGGAGGACTTATAGATAATAATATGCCTCTCTCGTGGGAGGACTAAGAAATAATAATATGCCTCTCTCATTAGAGGGCTTTGGCCTTGCCTTAACAAGGACTTAGGTGCATGAAGAAAAGTGCGAGCTGAAGAGCTCGATATGGAGGCAAATAGGTACCTGAATAGAGACGTAAGCTGAGGAACTCAATATGGAGGCAGCTGGGTGCCTGAATAGATATACGAGCTGAGGAGCTTGATATGGAGGCAGTTGGGTGCCTGAATAAAGATGCAAGATGAGGAGCTCGATATGGAGGTAGCTGGGTCCTGAATAGAGATGCGAGTTGAGGAGCTCGATATGGAGGCAGCTGGGTGCCTCAATAGATATGCGAGCTAAGGAGCTCGATATGGAGGCAGCTGGGTTCCTGAATAGATATGCGAGCTGAGGAGCTCGATATGGAGACAACTAGGTTCCTGAATAGATATGCGAGCTGAGGAGCTCGATATGGAGGTAGTTGGGTGCCTGAATAGATATGCGAGCTGAGGAGCTCAATATGGAAGCAGCTGGGTGCCTGAATAGATATGCAAGCTAAGGAGCTCGATATGGAGGCAGCTAAGTGACTGAACAGATATGCGAACTGAGGAGCTCGATATAGAGGCAGCTGGGTGCCTGAATAGATATGCAAGCTGAGAAGCTCGGTATGAGGCAGCTGGGTGCCTGAATAGAGATGCGAGCTAAGGAGCTCGATTTGATGTGCCTCGCCTAGAGGGAGGTCTTAATTTCTTTTTTCTTTTCTTCTTATATATATATTTTTTTCTTTTATAGGTACATTTACATTGCAATAATATTTGTAAAAATAGAATAGCTTGTCTTCGAGCAACTTCTTTTGTTTATGTACCTTGTATAGTTTCTGTAGTTGAGTAGCTTCTGTGGAGGGCCTGAGAATTGCTTTTTATGTCTTTCTTTAATTTTGTTTGTATTTTTGTAGATGTCATTAGCTTTATAGTGGCTTCTTTTCCCCCCTTCAAAGAAGGAACAACTTGTTGTTTCTTTTGTCTCACTTGGAGAACTGAAGCATTTTACCTCACTTGGAGGGTTTAAGTGCCTTACCTTTGTAAAGGCTTTGGCCTTGCCT
This sequence comes from Vernicia montana, assembly GCA_949750685.1. Classification (NCBI taxonomy): domain Eukaryota; kingdom Viridiplantae; phylum Streptophyta; class Magnoliopsida; order Malpighiales; family Euphorbiaceae; genus Vernicia; species Vernicia montana. The sequence goes on from CATKHJ011299036.1 coordinate 4,446, forward strand.
TGACAAGGGCTTTGGCTTCGCCTTGACAAGGGCTTTGGCTTCGCCTTGACGAAAATATTACCTCACCTTGACGAGGGCTTTGGCCTCGCCTTGAAGAGGGCTTTGGCCTTGCCTTAACAAGGGCTTTGACTTTGCCTTGATGAAAATATTACCTCACCTTGATGAGGTGCCTCACCTTGATGAGGGCTTTGGCTTCACCTTAACGAAGATATTACCTCACCTTGACGAAGGCTATGGTCTTTCCTTGACAAGGGCTTTGGCCTTGTCTTGACAAAGGTTTTGTCTTCGCCTTGACGAAGATATTACCTCACCTTGATGAGGGCTTTTGTCTCGCCTTGACGAAGGCTTTGGCCTTGCCTTGACAAGGGCTTGTTGTCTCATGTTATTCACATATTGATCTTGTCATCCGAAGACATCTCTTAATTTTTGTAAATAATACATATAACAAGCTTCTACCTTATTTGGCAGTTTGTTAGTAGTAATGATAATATTTTCAACTCTATAATGAAAAGTTATTTTGATTTTGAGGGATTTACTCCCCCCGCAAAAAGAATGGATTCGCTTAGAATCCATTTTAGGAAAATAACATGTTTTCGATATAAATTTTGATTTTTAAGCAATAAATTGCATGTAAAATGGCTTTTGATATGCGCAATTAATCATGAATGTCATTCTCAAATATGACATAGCATTTTATGTTGCATGATCATATCAGATAATTTATTCATGCTAAAATATGCATATTTGCATTTCATTCAAGCAATTAGTATTGCAAAATTAAATTCAAAGCATGAAAAATATTAAAAACATATCTAAAATGGCGTGTTCGGCCTCAAAGATTGTTCAGAAGAATTTTCAGATCTATAGAGATACATTTTGAACCGAAAAAGTAGCTTTTTCGCAGTTCGGCTAATTGATTTGCAGCATTTCAATCGTGCTCGGGATGAAATTTCGACGAACGGGCTTCGAATCCGCGATGTACAGGCGAAATGCAAATTTCTGGATTTTCGGAGTCTCGCCGACGCGTGGTGGCCAGCTGGTGACCTGAAACTTGCCGAAGCATCATTTGGAGTCAGGGAAGATACCATTAGCTTCGTCTTGATGCCAAGATTTCGGATCTATGCTTCACTCGCCCATTCTCGCTGGCATTCAGTCGAAAATGGCATGCAAAGTTTCGGTGGAGGATTTTTTTTTATCTCCGTTTTTGACAATAGATCAGCTACATAATTGATAACAAAATGAAGCTGGAGAGGAGAGGAGTCTATCCATATAAAAATATCCGGCAGAGGACCATCGGTTTGGCAGGAAAAATGATTTGAAGTTTGTATACCGGCGGAGATTTGGGCGGCGATTGTGGGCTTCTCCGGTGGTTTATGGAGGTGAGGGTTATGACGTTGGGATCGTAGGCGTCTGGGCTTTGCCATGGAGTGGGCAGTGACGTGAACGGATGGCCAAAGATGGACGAACAGCGTGGCAGTCAACTTTCTCCTCGCCACATGTCTTCTCTCTCCTCGTGATTTTTCTTTTCTGTTGCTTGCTTTTTTTTTTTTTTTTTTTTTGATATTCTGGTGATCCTTTTTTGTGATACATGAATCCAAATTTGTTGGTTCAGTATTGGTGATAACTAGAAAAAATTTAAGATGACCGAAAATGTAGAATCAGGTGAAAATATTGAGCTAGTAACACGATTTTATTATGCTGTTTCCCCACAGACGGTACCATTCTGATAAGAATAAATCTTAACTACTATTGTGGATGAGAGGTCTAGTGAAGGGTAGGACCTACAAGCAAGAGATAAAGGTCAGGAACTCTCCGGGGGCTATCCTGGGGAGGAGTCTCCAACGCTCAAGTTAGAGAGAGAGTAGTAAGAGAATGTATTAAATGTATGAAAGTGATATGAAAGTTACCTTTATATAGGGGAGAATGGGGGCCCCTCTACGGGCATGTATCCTGCTAGCTTAAACAGGTTACAAGTAGGTCACTTTTTGGTCGTATCACTTACATAGCCCAATTAAAGTAATGAACTGAATGAACGAGTGAAAGCAAGGCCATTCGACCAAGAAATTACCTTTTTAGGTGAATTGGGCAAAGTGGTCACTTAAGATCGACCACTAACGAATTCAAAAATCTAAATGCTAGGCTCAAGTAAGATCACGAGGTGGGTTGTGTTAGGAATAAATGATTAAAAATAAAAGAAGTAAAAAGTAGTGGTTTGGAAAGAAGAGTCAAAGTTAGCTAATTTGGCAAGAAGAAGTTGCCAAATTGTTTACTTAATTTGGCAACATGACAACTTTGACTGTACAAGCTGTATTCACACCTTAAATATAGCTTTGCACACCGAATGGGGAGGCCTATAAAAGGCTTCAATACTTCCTTTGTTATTATAGAACAAGAAGAAGAACAATTCCTTATATTTAGAAAGTTTCGAATAGGAAAATTCTTTTGAGTGTATTTGAAATTTTTGAATGTGAGAAAAATATTGTAACTATATGTGGTTGTAACAATTTTCATATAGTGAATATTTTTCTCTGGTTGTCTTTGACAACACCGTGGTTTTTCTCCTTTTTGAGAGTTTCCATTTAAATTTCTTGTGTTATAATTCTTCCATTATTTCTTTTGTTATTATTGCATAATTGTGATTTGGAGGAAATTGGATTAAATAAATTCAGATTTCCCAACAAGTGATATCAGAGCTTCGGTTATGTGTACGTTAACTGTTTGTTTGTGTTGTGCAAGAAAAATATCGAACATTAAATTTGATATTGAAAAATTTGAGGGAAGAATTAATTTTGGCTTGTGACAAGTGCAAGTTAAGGATGTATTAATCTAGTCTAGATTATACAAGGCATTAAAAGGGAAACTGGTCCCTATTGCTAGTAGAAAAGATTCAAATGATTTTGATGAAAGTAGTGATGAATTTGATTTAAGTGGTAGAGATCCAAGAAAATCCAGAAAAATTGATGGTACCAAGAAATAAATACTCACTGATGAAGATTGGGAAGAGTTAGACATGAAAACTGCTAGTCAAATACGGCTATGTCTGGCTAAAAATGTCTTAGCTAATGTGGTTGGCTTGTCTACAACAAAAGAGCTTTAGGAAAAAGTTGGAAGAATTGTATAAGACTAAGGATATTTCAAATAGATTATATTTGAAAGAGCAATTTCACAAATTGCAAATGGATGAAGGTACGAGAATCTCAGATCACCTGAGTATTCTTAATGGGATCGTTTCTGAGCTTGAGTCCATTGGAGTTAAAATTGATGATGAGGACAAAGCTTTACGGCTCATCTGGTCTCTTCTGCCTTCCTTTAAACACATGCAGCCCATTTTGCAGTATGGGGGCAAGGATTTGGTTTTCTCATAAGTTATCAGTAATTCAATTTCCAAGGAAAGAAGGTTGAAAGATGACGACAGTAGATCTCCTGAAGATTCAGCACTGGCGATGAATACTTTTTCTAGGAGAAATAATAACTCTGGAAAGAAAAAGATTTTCTACTGGGTTGTGGTCAAGCTGGACACACAAAAATTGCAAAAGGGGTGGAGCTAGTGCAGCCAGCAGTTCCAATGATGCTACCAATATTATCACCTCTGAAAGAGGAGATAATGATGAGTTCTTGTAAGAAGATGTGTATTCTCATGACATGATGCTACCTTATTGAAATGTCATGGAATAGGATATGTTATTGGTAGTTGTCCACAAATTTGCACATTATTGGTCGACAGTTTATTGTGTGTTGTAAAATTGATGTCGATGGCTAATGAACTTCCGGAAAAGTCAACATGGAAGTTAACACCATATTTTATTAGTAGGTTATTTTCGACATGAGCCGGCGAAATTCTTAGAATTGGCAAATTAATTCTAAGTGGGTATACTCGTTATGGTGGAGTATGGTAATTCTCGAAGAATTATGATTATCGGTAGCAAACAATGTTTTGTGTTAGATAATTTTTATTTTTTAATCATGGTGGAGATTGTTAGGAATAAATGATTAAAAATAAAGAAGTAAAAAATGGTGGCTTGAAAAAAAGTCAAAGTTGGCTAATTTGGCAAGAAGAAGTTGTCAAATTGTTTACTTAATTTGGCAACATGACAACTTTGACTGTGCAAGCTGAATTCACACCTTAAATATAGCTTTGCACACCGAATGGGGAGGACTATAAAAGGCTTCAATACTTCCTTTGTTAATATAGAACAACAAGAAGAAAAATTCATTCTATTCAGAGAGTTTCAAATAGGAAAATTCTCTTGAGTGTATTTGAGATTTTTGGGTGTGAGAAAAATATTGTAAGTATATGTAATTGCAATAATTTTCACATAGTAAATATTTTTTTCTGGTTGTTTTTTACAACATCGTGATTTTTCTCATTTTTAAGAATTTCCACTTAAATTTCTTGTATTATCATTTTTCCATTATTTCTTTTGTTATTTTTACATAATTGTGATTTGGAAAAAATTGAATTAAATAAATTCAGATTTCCCAACAAGCTGAATCCTACTTCATATCTATTTATTTTAATTTTAAGTTGTGTGATTTTAACATATGCTAGATAGTTTATATACTAAAAAATTGTCAACACAAAAGAAACTTTTTATTTAAATAGATTATATTTATATTTATATTTATATATAAGTATAATTAAGCAACAATAAGTTTCGGTAATAGCCCATCTTATATCTATCTCACTTTAGATTTCATTTTAAGACAATTTATTTGATATTTGTTAAAATTTAAAAATATAAATAGATTAAAAATACATCTTGAGGCCTATGAGCGTCCTAAACGAAAAATATGTTGGAGAGTTTAACCACCTTTAGCTTTTACTCAGTACTCTTGATTATGAACTTATAATAATGAACGGCTGTTCTCCAGTCTACTTTTCCTTCATATTGATATTTTGTCAAGTCCACCATTGAATTGTGGACAACTAATTAATAAAAATTCATCCAATTGTCAAGGCTCTACGAGCTCAAATTTATTTATTTCCTGAAATAGTGGCAATACATTTCTCAATATAGGGATATGTTTAAAATTTAGTCTCTTTTTAATAATAAATTATTAAAAAAGAAAAACATTGGTCTTTCTAATGCAAGGTATTGAAGTATCATCTTGGAAATAGATCCGTGATCATAGCAGGTAACCTATACTCATCCACTCATAAAATCAAATAATATAAGGACGGCTCTAGATAACGGGATGAGCCACAATAACAGTGTTATCCCTTTATACAGTATAGCAAAGTTATGTTTTATGGTTTTAAATTATAGTTATATAAATAATTACATAAAATATATATTACACATTACAATAAATAAATAAATAAATTACATATAAATTACATATGTTTACATTATGTATCAAAAACATTACAGTTAAATATGACTTAGTTACTGTTAAAAAAATTGACACCGGATTAGAATAAGACTGCAGCTAATAATTTAAAAAAATAATAAAAATAATTTGGTACACAGATTTTATGTGAAAAACTCCCAAATAAATTAGGATAAAAATCACGGATAAGAATAGAAGAATTTCACTATGAGAAAATAATAGGAGTTACAACAACACAACCTCTCTCTATTTTTTAAGGAAAAAATAAATTAATTTCTCTCTTTTAAAATAGGAGAAATACACTCAAATATTTTTATCTCTCAAACTCTCTTTTTTCTCTCAAATTGGGATACATTTTAGGCTTGAAGCTCTAGCTTTTATATAGGTAAAGAACCAACAATTCATTGGCTATCTTCAACAAAAATTTTCTTATTTTGGCCACCCACCTTACCTACTTTTGACAAATTAATGGTGGGTGGTTGAGCTAACTTTGACAATCTCACACTTAAAGATTTGATTGAGGATCAATCAATTTTTACACCATTTTTTCTACCTTGTTATCCATGTTGCTTATGTCTCTGCTAGGCCACTAGAGAATCGACATCAAATAAATTTATCGGTATTGACCTCCTTTGTCATAAAATTTGTTAGGTTGTCTTTCGTATGAATTTTCTGCATATCCACTATTTATTCTTCCACTTTCTCACGAACGAAGTAGTACTAAACTCTGATATGTTTGGTATTTGAATGAAAGGTTGGATTCCTTATAAGATGCAAGGCACTCTGACTTACAAAATAAAAAAAATTTCTCTTATTCGTGCCCGAGCTCCTCTAATACCATCTTCAACCATACTGCCTCTTTACTAGCTTGTGTAGCTGCTACATATTCTGCTTTTGTTGTTGACATAGCCACAACTGACTGCAGTTTTGAAACTCAGCTTACAACTCCGCTAGCAAGAACAAACATATATCCAGTGGTGGATTTGTTTTTATCAATATCACCTGCATAATCTGAATCAACATATCCTTTGACAATAAAGTCTAATCCTCCATAATATAATGCAACATCTGTGGTCCCTTTAATGTATCTCAGGACCCGTTTTACAGCATTCAAATGCTCTCTACCAAGATTCGCCATGTACCGACTAACCACTCCCACTGCATGTGCAATGTTTGATCTTGTACAAATCATAGTGAACATTAAACTCCCTACTACTGATGCATACTGTACTCGAGACATCTCCATTCTCTCTGTTTCACTACTAGGACTCATACTGGAGAATAACTTGAAATTAACAAGAAGTGGGGTAGAAATTGACTTACAATCTTGCATATTAAAGCGTTGCAAGATCTTCCTCAAATAATCCTTTTGACAAAGCCAAATCTTCATATTATTTCTGTCTCGGTGAATTTGCATCCCTAGAATTTTATTTGTTGGTCCCAAGTTCTCTATTTCAAACTCTCTAGCCAATTGTGCTTTTAATTCTTTGATCTAATCTTTGTTGGGGCCTACTATCAACATGTCGTCAACATATAACAGCAAAATGATGAAATCATTTTCACCAAACCTCTTGAAGTAGGCACAAGGGTCTGTATTTAATCTGTTGTATCTAAGGCTCATAATGGAGGAATCAAATCTCTTATACCAACACATTGGCTCATGTTTGAGACCGTATAGATATTTATTCAATCTGCAAACAAATATTTATTCAATCTGCAAACAAAGTTCTCTTTTCCATGTTCTTCAAATCCTTCTGGTTGGAGCATATAAATTTCTTCTTCAAGATCTCCATGAAAAAAAGCAGTTTTCACATCTAATTGCTCAAGATGTAGGTCAAATATAGCACACATAGCCAGGACTACTCTGACTGTTGTAAGTCGAACCACCGAGAAAAATATCTCATTGAAGTCAATGTCTTCTTTCTGAGCATATTGATAACTCTATTTTCTTAAAGTTATTTTACCTGTTTAAACTCAAATTTTGGTTCAATTCTTGAGAATTTAATAATATTATTATTAATTTTGAGAAATAAATAATTCTAACAATTTATAAATAAATTATAAAATATTTTTAGTATTTTATTTTATTTTGCATATCAAAATGACATTAATGATGCAGGTGATGATGTCATGATATTATCATTCAATCATTCATTCAAATAAACAAATAGATAGAGAGATTTTTTTTTCTTAGTTTCATTTCTTTTTATTTTCATTTTGATCAAAAAGAGAAGTTTTGGAGCTCGTGTACGCCAAATGCTATATCCCAGAAAGAGTTCTTTCTAAACCTTTATTCTTCAATTTAATAATAAGTTGTTATTATGTTTTCTACTAGATTGATTGTTAATTTAATTTTTTCTTTCTTTTTAATTATAAGTAGCTAAATTTATTTTTCTAGGATTTAGATGTAATCTTTTGATTTGCTTATGATTATTTATATTTAATTGATTGGGTTTGACCGTTGTAATTAATCTTTTATCTTAGGGTTTAATGTTTGAAATTAATTGGCCATTAATTGCATGAATTAATATATTGTGTGAAGTAACGAGAGTGGAAACACAATATTAGTTCATTAAGATAATTAACCTAGGGTATGTGTTGCTTAGAGATAAGAACACTCCTTTGTGATTAATTTAAAGATTTCCATAAAACTTAATGGATTTGTATTAATTGCTTGTGATCACGAGAGTAGACATAAGGTTAATATAAATACTTGTATTGTGTCTTGAGAGAGAACATCATATAATTTAGAAAAATCTAATCATTAATTACAATAAGAATAACCCAATCTAAAGAAGATAGAGATATCATAGGTAATCAATTGATGAAATCTAAATCCTAGTTCTTTTTCATATATTGAATTTATCTCTTAATACTTGTTTTTATTTTATTCTTTAAATCTCAACTAAATTGATATTTTAAATAATATAGTAATTATA
>CATKHJ011299121.1:0-19082 GCA_949750685.1 Vernicia montana
TATATAGTTAATAATTAAAACATAATTCTAAAATACAATTTGGAATAATAATTCTAATTAATTTTTATCTTCCCCATATTTCTATTTAATTTTTCATAATTAATAATAAAAATAATTAAAATTATGTATTATTCATAATAAATATAATAATATTATTTATGATATATATATTATACACTTATATTCATTATATTATATATATTACTTATTTATACAATTCGTTTAATTATATTATATATGTTAATTATTCATTATATAAAATATAATATCTCTCTTCAAATTATTAATTATTAATTATCTTAAATATAACATATTAATTATTAATTTATTTTATATAATTATTTAATTAATTATCTAATTTTTCTATTATTTAAATTCATTTACAATAAATAACATAATAATAAAAAAATAAAAAAATAAAAAAAAAGACCAAAGTTGTACAAAGGAACTGGGAAAAAAAAAAATCAAGTGCTGTCCGTGGGACTAGCGGCCAACAATATATATATATATTTTTTTTAAATAAAAAGAATCTTTCATTAATAACGATTAATTAGTACAACTTAGAATAGAAAAACAAACTTAATTGCGTTCAAGAGATACATATAAATCTTATTATAAAGATGAACTTTTTTCTTTGAGTTTCATTGATCTTGTTGACGGGACAATTGTATACATCACCTTGGCCGCGTTTGGTACATCAGTAAGAAACACATTCCACTCGGTGGCTATACTAAACCATTAATCGACTTTATTGTCTTTAAACGAGTCCGATCTTCTAAATATCAGATTCAAACTCCTCTTAACTCTCATGACGGAAAACAAACAAACTCCCATAAAGGAAGACAAACAAACTTCCATAAAGGAAGACAAAACAAAAAACTTATTAAATCGCATAAAAAAGATAACAAAACTCATAAAATAAATGAAAAGCAGATTTAAATCCATCTCTAGAAAGACACAAATTTACATATATCTCTTATTAAAAACAAAAACTAAACACAATAAAGAAAAATGAACCATCGTCGACCGAATGAAAGTCAACGGTGGCTCAAACAATAAATTTTAGAAAAAACTAAAAAACAAGTTGAGAGAAAAGACGGCTAGGGTTTTCTCTCCATAACATCTAAATTTATGTTTTAGCGGCCAACAATTTGTTCGCAAGTCTTAATAGCGGATAGCTTCTGCCTAGCCGCTTCAGCCTAAAAACACATAAAATTAGAATTAGTTTTCAAAAACACTTAAAATTGGAAATAATTTAAAAAATACTTAAAATGGTAAATATTTTACAAAAAAAGTCAAAATGATAAATTTGCCCTTTCTATTATCTACCCATTAGAGACAGAGTTGATAAACCTTTAGAATTTATATATTTGATTGAGTAAGATCACACCTACTGTCCAAGCACTCGTTTGTCATTTATTTCACAAAAATTCGACTGCTACAATTAATATAAATATTTATATTTGAATCTTCTTAATAACTTTAGCATAATAGATTTTGAATGTTAAAGTATTAAAGAATTATGTGGTTTTAACAATTCCAAAAAAAACTTTAAAAACACAAAATAAACTATCAAAGTATAAATTATACCAAAAATAAAGAAAAATAAAATATAAATTAATAAATAGATGGATTAATTTCAACCAGTGCTTTTAATATTTCTAACATATTTCAAACTCATCAACCTAAAAGTTAGGTACATAAATTGTTGTTTATTTTAAATATCTTTTAATTTAGTTAATATTAATATAAAATGAAAAAATATCAATTCAAATCAATTAGCTTAATTCCACCAAAATTTATCAAAAGAATCATAGTTAATTAATAATTAATTAATATAATAATAATAAATATAAAAAATCTCTGTTGTAATTAATTAGACTATATATATTAAAATAATCACTATATATATATGTAAAAGAGAAAATCCATTTTGAAGAAAAGTCTAAAAGGAATTTTATTTTAAAGCAAATGCTAAAAGAAAAAAAAAAAAAGATTATTAAACTAAATCTATTATTATTATTAGGTATTCAAAACCCCCTAACCCCTAAATATTCAAATATTAATATGCTTCCCCGCTTCTTTCATTTCCCACGGTTAGAGTAGAGCATCATATTTTGACTTTTGACCAAATTTGGCGCGCCCGCCGACCATCCTACGTGGCATTAACCACTTCTTATCTGCCACGTCCACACATTCTCTCTATTATATCCCCAACTCGAAATATATAAATCGCCACCGCATCCAATTTTTTCTTCCCATTATTATTATTTTCTTTTTCAGTCTAACAGAACAAGTGGCACCCACGCTTGGCCTATGCATTCGGCCTTTCCTTTCATCCTTCTGTAGTCTCAACTCTCCGTTGTTTGAAGTTTCAAAAAAAAAAAAAAAAAAAAAAAAAGAAAACTGTCGTTTGAATTGAATAATCAATTCATGACAAAAACGATGCCGTTTTGCAAGGTCTCCGATCACCAGACCAATCCAGACGAACTAGTTTGTGACAATGGCATCGGAATTTTCTACAGAACATACGGTCATGGACCAACCAAAATCCTCCTCATTATAGGTAATTTTTTTTATTTTATTTTTTAAATTCTTGGTTGAACGTTTCTCGACCGTTGATTGATTCTTTGGTTGATTAAACGATGGGTCAGGATTGGCGGGGACGCATGATTCCTGGGGGCCACAAATAAAAGGTCTAACAGGCAGCGATAGGCCCAATGATGATGATAATTTGAGCAAGAGCAGCAACGTTGATCGGAATTCTGGCGAGGAAGATGGTAATGGTATAGAGGTCTGTGCATTTGATAATCGTGGTGTGGGTCGCAGCTTTGTACCCACCAAAAAATCCCAATATACGTGAGTTTTTTTTTTTTTTTTTTTTTTCCAAATAAATATTTTTACTGTATGAATTTGGATTTTTCTTTGTGATTAATTCAATAGTAATTTTATATTTTTTGCATTTGTTTGGTTGCCTAGAAAATGTAGGAAAACATTAGGCATTTAGCTGGTTGGGTACTTGAATTTCTCATATGCATAACATTTCATTTCCAAGATATTAGTCAATTACATAAGCAACAGTCTTGAAATCTTGTAAGATAAGATTTTTCTGGTTGTTGGTTGCAGAACAAAAATCATGGCAAAAGATGCGATTGCTTTAATGGATCATCTGGGTTGGAAAAAAGCCCATATATTTGGCCATTCAATGGGTCAGTATTACATTTGTAGTTTTAGTAAATGTGTATCCAGTGAAGTTGAAAATGCTTTTTATTTTTATTTTTTTTTTACTTTTAATTGCAAGCTCATCAAAGAAGAATCTACCAAAGTTATTGATTTCAATATTGTTTGGTCAACTCTAACTGGATTGGAGAGTTGAACTTGCTTAAAATAAAATTGAACTGCTTATACCGATTTATCTCTGTTTCAGTTTTCTTTCGAAACTCACTTTATGTTTTATTACTGACACAGGGTCAATGATAGCTTGCAAATTAGCAGCAATGGTGCCTGATAGAGTTCTATCTTTGGCATTACTTAATGTAACTGGTGGAGGTTTTGAATGCTTTCCAAAGGTATTATATAATTCTTGTCAATGCACACCCGAGCTAGTTTCATATCTATGTGAATTGCAGAACATGGCTATTAGTTTTTCTAAAGACTTGCAACTCTTTTGTCATTTATCTGTTCCTTTTTTTGGTCGAGTAGGAAAAAAAAATCTTTTGAAAGACTAAGCTAAGAACTGATATCCATTTTTTTATTATTTTTTACTGAGCGAACCCAAGAAATCTTACTTATCTATTGCATTCAAACCTACTCCAATCTTAGGTGATGAGTATACTCTCTAGAGGTTCCTTGATGAATGTATCCTCTCTTGGGATGATGCCGTAGTTGACTTTGAAATCTCATGAAATGCAATACACGTTGCAAACATTAGTTGGCCATGTGAAATCTTCAGGAAGTGCCTTGAATGTTTTCTATTCAAATGTCAATTAACCATACAAAAATCATGGAGTGTTAGTCTATTGTTGTTTGTAGCGCTAAATTGGCTTTACTGTGGTTGGCTCTCTCTCTAAATATATGGCCTAAACTGAAATTGGTAATTGGTTGTGTGAATATATGAGGAATGATAGATAGGTGATGCAAAACCATGCTTCTTGGTAAGTTTATCCATGCAAATGGTTGCTTCTATAGGATTCTTTCTTTTCATGAGTCCCTGAGACTCCTTGTTTGACTTGTCACTTATCCAATGCACTATAGACTCACAGCTAGACAATCGGGAAAAAGAAAATTGTGGGCAAGTAACTGTGGCAATTGTGTGATTTTCCATCCTCAACATGATGAATTTACTAAGTTTTTTATGTCAGAAACAGGGTCTAGAGCCACTTGATTATTCTTTCCTGACACTTTTTCAATTATTCTCATAAATTAGAAAGTTATGATTTGATGAATATGACAGCACATACTTACATTTCTTACCTCACAATTTTTTGATAAAACAAAGGCCTTGAATTTTTTTGTGTTTGACCATTGTATGAAGGTTAAACCTTTTCTTTTCTTTTCATTTTTCCCCTTCCGCTTTACCTGATATTCTGTATCAAATTTACTCATGTTTGTATACAGTTCAAAAGTGAGAGCCAAAGAGTATTTAATCTGAGGGCCAAATATTTTCAGTTCTTATTTGTATTTCTTAGGTTTATGTTGGACAAGTTGAGTCCAGTTTTTTGGTATACGCAATTCAGATCTGCCAAAAGTTCCTTTCTGAATGGTACTGTTAAGGAGGGAAATATATGATTCAGGGAGCAGAACTGGGAGATTTCTCAAATTTGCAACTCCCAAGGGGCATTATTACAGAATTTTTATTTGATTCCAAATAAGGGAGCACAAATAGGCACACAAATACCATTTTAAAGAATTGCTAACCTTGTACACGATGAAGTACTTTCTGATTTGTTACAATGGCATTTTGATTGTTCTGTTGGCCGAAGTATTAGTCAAGTTTGAAACTGCCAGCAGCTGAACTCAAGCTGTTTACCACAAGTCAATGGAGTTAGTAGTGGATTCATGAGATGTATCTGCAAAATGTCAATAAATTATAATGTATAAAACTAATGGGACAATATTCCAAAAAGCTACTCTAGTGATCAATTATGACCATGTCAATGCTTTTTCTTTTCCATTTTTTTTTGAACTGAGACAATGTCAAATGGTTGAATTTGAATAAATCAGCACAGGAACCAACCCTATTCATCCTACTTTTAGTCAAATCCTTTGACCCATATTGTTCAATATAGGTGGTGTCAGTAATATCCTATTATAATGTGCAGATGAAAGATGCCTGAGTCATCAAAATGCGACCATTTTTACATGTTGACTTGTTAATCTAGATTACATCACAACTTATGTATAGTCATGTTGCTTAGGGAAAATTTTCATTAATCTTTGTGTTTTGCTTGTGCGCTGCCACAGAAATTGCCACTGTCCTAGGGCTATGGCTTCGCAGGTTGGTCCCAGTGGGCCTGCTCTATTCGATTGTAACCTTGTGATGGGTTGAGATTAGTTAGGCATCCCATTGCTGAGCTGAACCAATTGGAGCGCATTTCAGTTTTATATTTGCAGTATGTATGCACTAAATATGAAATACTATCAAGAAGATGTGAAATTAGCTATTGCCAGAAACAATCGAAAATTGGATTTTTGGCTATACATTGCAAATTTTGGGTCTGTTAACATCCATGCCTCATAATCCTATTAAGCTTTTGACATGCTGTTTGTCAGTATGGTAAGATTATTCTTGAATACCATATTTGTTAACTGGTTTGAAAAATTCAAGCTTATATACCATAATGACAAGGATATAAATAGGTTATTTTTTATGGATACGAGTGTTAATAGTTTTTTAAAGTGCATGTAAGTTGCTTGACATAGGTACAAGACATTGGTCTTGGGAATCTTGAAGCCCCTGAGCTAGAACATGCTTCACATGGTTTTATTAACCACTCATCTGTGTGTACAGTTATTTTCAGTTTTATGAACAAAAAGCTGATTTGCTATTTCTAATTTATCATTGAGAGTATTTCATCAGAAAGATAGAGTATTTTAATTCTTGCAGCTTGACCGCCAAACTATATCAGTTGCAATCCGTTTCTTAAAGGCAAAGACTCCTGAGCAAAGGGCAGCTGTTGACTTGGATACACACTACACAAAGGTGAATAAATGTTGTTGATACTGGCAAATACGTGCTGAGTTGGAAATATAGCTGATGGTTGAAAAGAAACTGCAGTTTATAAATTAAGAGTTATTTCTTAGTACACATGCTTGTGTAGTTGTGTGTCTGTTTGCATTGGCTGCCTTTTATACATGCCATTGTGACGACATTAGAAAGGAGAAATGGTGATATTCTGTACCAAATTAGTGTAGCATCATTAAAGCTATCAAATTTTGATACTTGGCAGATGTTCTTTGCTTGGTTTACTTTCTAAATCAAATTTTGATACTTGGAGATATTCTTTGTTTGGTTTACTTTCTAAAATAGATTTCCAGTTATTTTTATGGGACTGCAGGAGGTTAGGCAATCTCATTTTTTTCTGATATGCAGGAATATCTTGAGGAATATGTTGGGTCTAGGACAAGACGTGCAATTTTATATCAAGTAAGAATAGCCTCATACTCATATTTGCAAACTAAAGTTAGAAATTTATTCTTATCATCTAGAATAATACTGCAAGCATATATGTGTTAGCCTGCTTTTTTCCAAGCTTATTGTTGCTTTCTTTTTGTCATCATATGAGGTTCCACGGTCAACTCAAAATTATGTTAGGCATAGTCCCTGGTCATCCCATAAAATGCTGACACAAAACAGAGAAAAAAAAAATGGGAAGGGAAAATATAAGAGAACTTTCTCCCTTCATTTTCTCGCCTCTTGTTTGGATGGAAGGAAAACAAAACAGAATGAAATGAATATAAATTTATTTTCCGTCGAATGGAAAGCTAAGAACTTGGAAGGAAAGAAGTCACACATGTTGAGAATTTACAATCCCCTCCACATTTTCTACACTTTTCCTCACGCTTCTCCCCATTTTATCTCCAAGTTGGAGAGATTCAAATACTGTGAGACCAGAGGTAAAATTTGACCTTATTTTAAACACATCTCTTGCAGGAATATGTAAAAGGTATATCATCAACTGGGATGCAGTCTAATTATGGTTTTGAAGGTCAAATCAATGCTTGTTGGACACATAAGATGACACGAACAGAAATTGAAGTGATCCGCTCTGCTGGATTTCTTGTGTCAGTCATACATGGCAGGTACTAATGGTTCCCTGAAAGCAGTTCTATTGCTCTTTGTTTTTGACATTGAATATATGATTACTGGCAAATTATTTGTCTAATATTCGTATGTCTGCAACTCTGCATATTCTGTGGTTGTCTGATCTCCTGTCTTTCTATTTTGCTGGTATAGTATTTGCAATGACATACCCAAAGAAGAAATAAAATTTGTGGAAGCACATACAAGCACATGACAAGTAATAATGAGATAAATCTTACACCTTATTGCTTAACTTTAACTTAGAGAGGAATTTATTGAGGCCATGTTTAGTTCACTCTGGAATTGGAAATGGAATGCAATTCTTAAAATAGGATTCATTTTTTTGGTTTAGTTCACAAGGAATTCAAATTCGTTTTTTCGATATTATGTTTGAATAACTATATTTTATATTGAAATGATATATATATTTTTAAGCATAATTCTTAATATAACTAACAAATTCAATTTATTTATTTAAAAATGAACTTAGAATAGGATTTCTCTTGAACTTCGATGTCCATTTCCATTCCCAAGGTGAACAAAACAAGCCCTAAAAGAACTCAATATGTTATAGGAATGGTTTAAATAATGTAATGGTCATTATGTAAAGGAATTCCTATTACCTTTACCCTTGTTATCTAACAGGGCAAAGAAAATACTTAGGTAATGGCAGTTACAGTTGTTATGCAAAGTTTTAGTGAAATTTATAAAAAGATTAACATAGTGTTCAGAAAATGAACATTGAATTCATTTGATTAACAAATGAATCTCATTAAAAAAGTCTATTTGTAAATAATTTTCATGTTTGGATTTAATGTGGAATTCATGTAGAATATGTAGCCTCACTAAATTGTACTTAGAGTTCATTAGTTTTATTAACTTGCACTCTTGTTTAGTTTAGAGTTCTATCTATAAATTTGGGTAGAATTTGACTTAAGTATAACCAATTTCATAGAAATAAAAATTTTTTAGAATTTAATTGCATTTTCAATATGCTAAATACCTTAAGTGTGGATTTACAAATAAATTCCTTAAATTTGTAGAATTCATTTATACTAAACAAGTCCTAAATTTTAACATCATTTTGTTTTACTTACAACTTGCCCATAACAAAGCCATATGAATTATGACTCTAATGACTCTAATGTTTTTTTAATATCTGCATTTTACGTTCATGTATTAGTCGCACATGTTGTATTTTTTAAGTCAAATATGCTATTTATGAAATTTTTTTATATTGGAAAAAATTGAATTGCAACTGCCAGCCATGGTAAACCCCTATTTTGTGACATTGGACTGCAAATGCAATTGTGGCCATGGTAAACTAATGCTACATGATGTAATGCGTATGAAATTTAGCCTATCTTGTTGGTTAGATGTTTGAAATACAAAATTCATGTCATCAATCATTTATCTTTTTGTTTCTTTCAAACATATGGGATGTCTGAGCATAAAGAATATATAAGTGGCACAATTGAAAAAAGAATTTTAGATGGATGAACTGAGACATGGGTTAAAATGAGAGAACCAAACAATTAAGACACATTTGTTATTCAATCTTATTATCGAGAGAGATCAAGAGAGAGAGAGGAGTTTCTTGTTCAGATGGCTTTTCCAAGACCATACAATTCAATGTGTGCTTGTGTGTATAATCAAAGATTTTGGATGCAAAGTATCATTGTATTGCATGATGAAATGAACCTTTTGCACATGTATTATGTCAGTGCTGGATGTTGTGGATCATATGTTGTGATATATTGATAACAACTACATCCATGATAAATTATACCTGCTTAAAATTAATTGAGGTTCTTTATATTTGCAGGCATGATATCATTGCTCAAATATATTATGCAAGGAGACTTGCAGAGAAGCTACAGCCAGTTGCTAGGATGATAGATCTCCATGGTGGTCATTTAGTGAGCCATGAGAGGACTGAGGAGGTATTACTGCTGTCAATGAAAGATTTTGCGTAAAGTAGGCCATCCATTATGTCATGGTGAAAACTCTGCAGTACAAGAATTATAATTTGATTGGAGTATCTAGTGGCAATATATTTTTTTAGTGAAGTAGGAAAAAAATTATAATATTGCATTTGATTGAGAACAAAAGCTACATGTGATGTTATGCAGAATTAAGCACGCAATTAATTAGGCATCCATATGCTTGACAAAATTTTATGTTGAATTAGGACACAACACAAAGTACTATGTAATATTACTCGATAATACTTTAATAATTAGCAGAAAAATATCATAATGCATCCTCAGGTTGAATCTCTAGGATTTATCAATTGCACATGGCAGTGAAAATGAACCATACATACTGTTTGTCTTTGAAAATTTCAGGTCAATAAAGCTCTTCATGACTTGATCGAGGCATCTGAATCAAAGATTAGCCCATACGATTGGACTAATTTGCCCCAAAGAAACCCTGGTAAGCATACTCTCAAGGTTTTGGCTAAATGCATATAGAGGTCCTTGTGTGAAATGTGTAATTGAGTTATTAATGATTTATTTTGTTCAATTGAATGCAAAACCTTTATTTCTTGTTCAATTGAGCCCTCTTAGGAATAAAATAATATATTATTTGACAACACAAAAAATGTTATTAATTTATTCTTTTCCAAAATTTCCTCTTATATTATACTTTGTAATAAATTCTTTAAATTCTAACTGGATCATAAAAATATAATATGATAAAAATTTTCCTTCAAATCGTCGCCACTACCACTAAGACCACTACCATCCACCACTACATTATCGCCCAAACCAAACCACTAAAATTCACCATCTAAAAAGATAATCCTCTCCACCTGACAAACCCAAGCACAAAATTCCAAGTGATTTGCATATTGAATTTAGGAGGCAGCTTCAAGTCTTTTGTTATGCTTTTAGTGAACACCTCCAACTCTGCATGAGGATCTAATTGAGCTGCTGCTGGGGAACTAATGAAGTCTTGGCTGTGAAGAAGCTGCCATTGATGGACCTCCATTAAGGTAGATGGATGTGGGAGGATAAATCACGTGCCAATTATATGCTCCATCTCTCTGGGCTCCTCAGGCTCTTGCTTTGCCTTAGCATGTATCATGACTATAGCAACTGCAGCTGCCTTTGCGTTACTGTCCAGGAATGGGGCAGTGAATTTGACAACTTAGAGACTTGGAGATGAGCATCAATGGTGATGTGGGAAAAGGATTTGATTTCTCTCTCTCTAATGGATCTGGGTAACATATTGCCATTAAAATAATGGCAGTGGTGGAGAGTTTCTCAGACCTTTTATGATATGGAAATGGGGGAAAATTGGACGTTGACGGCCAGCTTTTCAAGAACCAGAAGTTTTCATTGTGGGATTCATTTTGGGGAGAGAGAAAGCATACTGGGAAAGAGGGTGATTTTCCCATCTCTTGAAGTTTTTGTAAAAAAATTTAATTTGTTAAAATGTTAAAATACGTAAAAAGAATAGAATAAGAGTATTTTTTGTCTAGTCAGCATTCTATATGTTATTTTATTCTTAGAAGGGCTCGGTAAAAAAGAAAATAGTAAATGTGTTGTGCCCAATTGAACAAAATAAAACAAAATAAGACCAACATTTGACATAAGCACATGGCCTCTTGATGCATTTTGCCAGAGGTTTTTCTTTTATATGCTGGATAGACTGATAGACCACCATATAACCTTAAGATGATGTGATATATATTCCTCCCCATAAGCATATTTGAGTCATTATTGTGACATAAGCATGTCTGAAGGGAACGTATTTACAATTATTATTCTCCCTTTAGCCATTCTAGTAGGAATCTTAACAGGTAATTTTATGTTTTTGTAGGGTTTAGCAATTTTCTATGTTTGGTTTCTTTATATAAGAACATCTACATGCATACTTGGTTTTTGGTTGAATTACATGATAATTTGAGAGTGAGAACCTATGTTTCTATCATAGGAGCACATAGTCACTGTAAGGCCAATGCTTAAACCTCTTCCTATATTTTATTTTCATCCTATTTCGGAAAAGAGAAGAGGGGCCAGGGAAGAGGATATAGATGTTGTAAATCATTAAGTTCCATGAAATCTCAATAGATTCCAGTGCTATAACAGCCTAGCATTTGCATTAAAGGAGCTCAAGATAGAGAAAGGATGGCTTAAAAAAACACTGCTGATATAACTGTTCCTGTTAGAAAGACATTGAATAGTTCTACTAGTCTTCCTAAATGAACTGCAGTTGGCTTTATTTATTTAAGTAGTCAACTAGTAGTCTAGTATTTTCTTTCTGAGCTCATGTGATAATTTTTATTGTTTATGGTCAGGCTGTTTGGAGAGAGAGATATCAATTTGCAGGACAAGTCCAGAGGATGGAAACAATGTCCGCTCAAGATTTGGCATAGTAGAAAAGCTACATTTGTTCCTATTATACATCTGTAGTCTCTTTGTGGTTGTATTTGGCCATGCACGTAGAGCTCAAAAGTGTCTAAAACCTGGCAGAGTAGGGGCTTCTCTCACATAAGGTAGCTGTCAATGAACCCCCCATTTTTACAGGTACTGAACTCAACTAGGTTTTCCACTCACCTTCTATTTAAGGCATGCATGTCAAGAATAGAACATTAATTATTTTCCCATCATTGTGCAGGGTTAATTGATTTAGCATCTTAATGGTGCGACGCTTTATGATAATAACATTGGGTAAACTTGGCGAAGAATAAACAAAGATTGGCATAATATTCAGAATAAGGGGTGATTGGGAAGGCTCACTTTTACTATAAACATATAATTAACATTGTAATTAGAGATATATAAAGCCAGTATCAGTGAATATTTTAACTACTTGGCTTAACTAGCAACCATGACCTAACAATTTGGGGTTCGTTTCCTCTGAAAGATAAGGAAAAGAGATGTAAAGAGTGAGCTGGGGAAAGACACAAGTGTATTTGAGATGTACATTTTGAATATATAGGCCATAATCAGCACTGTAATGGAATCAGAATTACATTACAGCTATTATTACTTTCTTTGGTTGCATTAAAAATTTTAATTGTAATGGAATGAGGATTACATTCAGGGACGAAATTAGACTTCAAAGTTATAGAGCTAAAAATAGTTATAAACAAAAAAAAAAAAATTCAAGTTTATAAGGTTAATATAAAAAATTTTAAAAATTTTAATATTATTATTATTATATTATAAAATATTTATTTATGTATACATATAATATTACATTGATAACAAATTAGAAAATTTAGGACAATTTATATATATTTTAAGGAAAAAATAATGAAATATACATGTAATAAATAAAATTTAAAAAATTTGGAGGCTAAATATATATAATTTAAAAAAGTTAAAATTTTTGAGGGATCAAATATATATATTTTAAAATTTTGGGGGCAATGCAATATTTTTTTAAAATATATGAATATAAAAATTAAGATTGGAGCCATCCCACCTGGCACCGCCGCCCCTGATTACATTACATTATGTAATCCTCATTACAGTGTCCCATTACACTAAAAAACCCATGTATTTCTGATTACAATAGAACTCGCGTCTCTCTCTCTCTCTCTCTTTCGCTCTCTTTGCGATTTTGCTTCCATCGACTTCACATGGCCTCCATCTATTTCTGCTTCTTCTTCTTCTACCATGGTTCTTTTCCAATCAAACCCTAGCTAACTGCTCCTCTATTTCTCATTATTCTTCTCCCAAATCAAATGGGTTTGGTCTTGCAGGAGATTTAAGTCTCTGTTTAGTAAGGTTTATTTTCAAGTTTGGTGTCACAAGTAGCTTAAAATCAAGTTTGGTGTCACAAGTAGCTTAAAATCAATCTCTTTTTTGCTTTCTTCTCTAAATCTTTTTTACCTCATTTTTACCTAGTTGATTATGATTTTTAATGTAATAAACGACTTGAGAATTTTGACTTAGGCTATTCTTTTTAGCCGTTGGTAGATCAGAACAGTCAAGGGCACTAGTTAAAATTAATTTTTTCTGGTTTTTTTTTTAATAATATATACACACGGTTAGAACAGGACACAATCCTTCACAAAACCATGGCAATTCTGATTTAAATAATTAAACATTTCGGTATATTTTGTTAAATAAGTATCTGCATGTCTGATCAGCTGACTTTGAGGCAGGGTTGGAGCCTTGATGTTGCCTTGCCATTGATCATCTATACTTTAAGTTTTATGATTGATAAATTCTTCTTGAATTTAGGATTGAATCTTCTGATTTCGAGTTTATTAGAAAATTGAGTTTGAACTGGAAATGGCAAATATTATTATATATTTCTATGATTGAATTAGTGCCCTTTTTAATGAATTTTGTAAACCATTTCTTGACTCTGCAAATCTGAGTACTCATCCTTATATATATACCTGGACAGAACTCCCATGAAGCATTATAAATTTTTTCACAAAAAGGCACAAAGAAAAGCATACAATGAAAATTGCATACAATATATCAATTATTATTCTAATAATAAGCAATAAAATCAATAAACTAAATTCAGTATAAGTAACAAGTGCATAGAACATTTTTATAAAAAATAGTTAACTAAATTACATTTTATACTAATTTTTAGCAATCATCTTTATATTTATATGATCATCTATAATTATTTAAGTTGCTTATAAAAATTGCTTGACAAATTTTTTATAAAGTTTTATAAACATCTATAATTGTAAAATTTAGCATCTTTAAATTAGTAGAAATTATAATTATAAATTATAATTATAAAATTTAGTATAAAAATAATAATAAATTATAAAAATTATATTGAATTGCTTATAATAATAAATTATAATTATAATTATATAATTTAGTATCTTTAATTGCAATTAGTATAGAACTGTAATTTAATATGAAGTATAAAAATGATTTTAAGCTACAATTTTATATTTCTTATATTTTATCAAATAATTTCAATAAGCTGATTAAAGATAGAAATTATTATATAAAATAATAATAATTTCTACAATTTTTATTATATTGATAATTATTGCTTTGCTTTGCCGTTTAATTGTAAAATTTTTGTGGATAAAAAAATTGAGGGGCCAAATATAATTTTTTTAAAAAATATATATCTAGAAAATTAAAAATAAATAAATTGAGGGGGGCTAAATATAATTTTTTAAATATATATATAATTTAAAAAAATTGAGAGGGGCCCACATACTGTAGGCCCGCCACTGGAGTTGTCTTTGTAGGCTATTAATTGCAAGGTTTTTTTTTTTTTTTTTTTTTTTTTTTTGCAACAATATTAGTTGCAAGGTTCAAACTATAGTTGAAATCTAATAGTTAAAAAAAAAAAAAAAAAAAAAAAGCAGCGCTGGTCATACCTCTTCCGTGTGTCTTTCTCGTAGCGGAAACCGATTCTATGTCCAAACATCACATGCCAGCAGATGTGGCGCAAAAAAAAAAAAAAAAACAATAATGAGAAAAATAATTAGAGTATTTTGTGTTTATAGCATGCTATGAGTTGAAAGGAAAAAAAAGAGGCGCAAAACGTTTTAATAGGAGAGAGAGAGTAGGAGATTCTCGAAGGTGCCAAGTAATATACCATCTCATCAATGGAAGTAATAAAGAATTTGGCAAAAAAAAAAAAAAAATGGAAATAATAAAGAAGAAAAATAGGAATATACCAATATTCCAGCATATGCTCAATTTTAGCTTTCTTTATTTTAAGAAGAGCGCGTGCAATTTTTTTTTTTCCAATTTTATTGTGTATTAAATATTTTTTAAATTTGTTTTTAAAAAATATATATTTTAAATTTATTGTTGCTTTTAACATGAAAAGTGTGTATTGATAGGAAATGCCACCACCAGGCCTTTGTCCTGGTGGCCATGTGCTCTAATGCCCATGTTCGAGTCCCTTCTTGGCAAATCTTGGTAATATATCAAATTTGCCCTACTAATTGGATCCTTGACATGAACAATTACTTTATCTCCGGAACTTTTAATTTAACCAATTATATTTTAATTTGACAAATTAAAACCATTAAATACTCATTTATTCAGTTTAAGGGTGATGCACGCAGGGCGAAATTAGACTTAAAAATTTAGGGGCTAAAAATAATTATAGACAAAAAAAATTTCAAGTTTATAAGATTAATGTAAAAATTTTTAAAATTTTTAGTATTATTATTATATTATAAAATATTTATTTATATATACATATAATATTACATTGGTAACAAATAAAATCTTAGAAATTTAGGGTAATATATATATTTGAAGGAAATATTTATGAAATATACATGTAATAAATAAAATTTTAAAAATTTGGGTGCTAAATGTATATAATTTAAAAAAGTTAAAATTTAGGAAGGGCCAAATATATATATTTTAAAATTTTGGAGGGGCAATGTAATATGTTTTTAAAAATATATGAGTATAAAAATTAATTTTGGGAAGCTTGGGGGCGCCCTTGAATGCACGCATGTTGACGCGAAAAATGATTAGTGAATCATTAACTTTTTATGTTGACATGAATCATTAACCACTAAATACCCATCTAGCGAAACACGAGGTGGCAGATATTGATCCTAAGAAGAGGGTGACATAGGGGTGGTGAAATAGAGAGTGTTATTAAAATAACAAGGAGTAAGTGTGATTAATATAGTTGGTATAATGATATTGCATAGGATTAATTTTAAGATAAGTGTTTGATATGGGAGTGGGTAGTTAAATCATTTGAGGAAGATTGCTCATGAACTGCACTAATGGTTAGATCTCTAGTTCCCCAATCTATGATCCTATTGGAGAAAGTTGAAGATGATGTTAGATTGGGATAAGTATAACAGAAGATATGTGAGTATTTTCAAAATTCGAAAATGAATTTTTATGAAAGATGGGAGAATGTGATACCCTAGATTCTAATTATGTATGATGAACACTTAAAGATGAGTGAGAGGAGATATTAAGATGAAGGGATGGTTAGAAAATTCTATTAGGCTATAATCTAAGTTAAAAAGAGAAGAGAAACGAGGATGAAAGAGTTCCTATCCAAGCGAATGACCGATACTGAGGATGAAGATTTGTGACGAAGCTAAATTGGAGTCTTGATGGTCAAGGATATATTGGTGACAAAAGTGGGAAACTCAATAAGAATGAGCCATAGAGACGAGGCTAAATTTTAGAAATTAGATAAGGTGTTACGAGGGAAGTGATATGAGGCTGTATTAGGGATGATAGAAATGATGAGAGACATGACATGAAGAGAAATATGTACGAGTTAATTGATCGAGAAGATTAATGAGATAGATGGATTCGATGAGGGAGAAGATAAGTCTAGGATTAGACATTAGTGAGAAAATAGATGGATTTGGTTTAGCGAGACGAGCGAAGCGAATGTGAGAATTCAGCATAGGCGAGGTCGAGGATGTTCAATTAATGTATGGTTAGGGTAGAAAGTCATCTACCACTGAAAGTTTCTCTAGATAATTAATGATAATTTTCCTTTCTGAGAAAAAGTTACCCTTCCAATAAAAATTTTCTTTATCAATGTGACTTGTCTTTTTCATAAAATACTGTTGACCGACTTTATGTCATTTCATAATGTATACCATTATTATTTCTTTTCTATATAAGACCCTAAGACTATTCAGTTTCTATTTTGAACGGTTACATTCTCTTAAGCTTAAATATTGAGTTTTCTCTGAAACTCAGCAGAATTCAAATCCAAAACTCAAAACTCTTTCATGAAACCTTTTCTTCAAAAGAGGATAACCAATTGACAGATAAATGGTAAATGACTCAAAACTCTTTCATGAAACCTTTTCTTCAAAAGAGGATAACCAATTGACAGATAAATGGTAAATGATTCTTCTAGTTTTCTTATAAGAGCTCCAAATGGATCTAAATGGTAGGCTTATAGATTTGGTGAGCCTAAGGACAATGGATGTTGAGCTAAGGAAGGATCAGGGAGTTATTAAGATGAATCCTGATGGGTTAGTTGATGGAGATTCTTTTGATTTTATTGGAGAAGCTAGCACTTTGCTGAAGGGTGAAAATTTTGTGAGGTAAGATTATGAAATGTAAGATTATGAGATGTAAAGTTATGAAACTTTCTCATGTGTTTTCATTGAATTCCATTCCTTTGTTGATCTAATACGATCTTATTACTTTCATTAGTATTGTTATCATCACCATCAGTGGGTAACTCATTGTACTTTCTTTAAAATATCTTATGATTTCATTGTAACGAGGCCACTTGGGTCAAAGCCTTTGTATTTGTGTTTGGCGAGGTTGTTCAGGCTGAAGCTAATATCATTGTAACTGATGAGACAATTTGGGCTAACCTTATGATTAAAATAAAAAGTATTTCTTCTCCACATTATTTTTTATCACTGATCTTTTTACTGACAGAACGCCCACTAATGAGGGTAATCATTAGACTATGTGCACAGGTGACTCGACTGACCAAATTTATAAACTAAGTCAGATGTATCTTAGCATGCATGCGAAGGTGTTTCTAGGGTAATGTAGTAGTCCTTGATAGTGACAAAGAGCACCTGGGTTTGCTCATGAGTGCTTTCGATGGTTATGTTTATACCGCGATAGTATTATAATGATGCTACTGATTGCGAAGACTTTTGTGTTAATGGTTCATCCCACCATTAGATCTCTAATAGTTAATGATGTGAGGCTCGTAGTAATGTGGTGATGATAAACCCGAGCTTACGAATGTATGTTTCTATCAGATTGTTTATATGAATTCTTTGATGCTTATTATCTTCGACACCTATGAAAATCTCTTGTTTTTACTATTAAATCCATACAATTTACTTGCTATTATTTTCTCTTCGATGTATTGATTATTGTTCGCTCTGAAGTATACTTGTTAAATAACTATTGATCTTTATGAAACCTCTATCTAGTATGCATTTCTATAATTTTACTGAATTGATGGCTCATCATATCGTTTATGGATTTTAGGTTTAGCTTAGAAAGATTCAAGTGTGATCTTGGAGAAGTTAGAAGCAAAGATTATAACTCTTCGCTTATCCTCAGCAGAAGAGGCTCTAGCTATTTATGACGAGGAAGGTATCCGAGTTAGAGTTAGATAGAATTGAGAATAGAAGTCTTGATGTTAATTGTAATAGTTCTAAAAGTCATAGCTGCTGTTGTGCTATCTTAGAAAGCCCCACAGATTGTAAAGGAAATTTATGTAATGAAGCAATTTAAATGAATAAAAAGAAGATGAATTCATTTTAAGCTCAGAACTATTATTTATGAAATTTTATTGTATGATTTTAAGTTTGTCCCACTATGAGGTTCGCTTGTGTCTTCCATCAAACGAACATGATTGTGTATGTCACGACCCACTTTGAGAGTCGCGATGGTCTTAGGGCATGGGATCATAAGGGCACCAACCACCCGTAAAACCTATGAGCACTAATAATCCATATGGTATCATGTAACTACTGCCCAAGATCTCAACCTACAAGCCAATAACACTTCCAATACCACCTTAATCCCTTACTACAATCCATCGATGATTCAATACACAACTTACATTCAATCGATTGCATTTCTTACATCAGTTGATACAAATTCATTATATAATTTTTATATACATATAGCACTATCCAAAAATCCATTTTTCACCCATGGAGCTCTAAGAATACTCTTCAGTACTTAGACTTAAACATCGATCAAGAGCCTCAAGTGAAGGAAAAGAACTTCAGGTGCCAACTTTGAGTATCCTATCACTTTCCTCGCCTTAGCTTTAAACCACTGCTTCACTACTTACCTACATGCACTGGTGAGTGAAGGTGGGGCGGGGGGGG
>CATKHJ011299348.1:0-13480 GCA_949750685.1 Vernicia montana
TAAAAGTACCTTCTAAGACCCTTGGTCTATCCTACATTGTTATAATATATTCTATTGATATCTTTACTTTTCAATAAGTAACATTGATTCACAAGAAACCTATAGTATTGTACCCATTACATTGATACTTAAAGTAAAGCAGAAATCCTCATCTGATGTGGGGTATACATCAGTCATGTGCACATGGTAAGAAGGTCCGTCGGGTAAGGATAGTGTATTCGCCTTAGCTGGGAAGAGTGGTCCTAGCGGGGAGACCTGATCAATCTCACGACTTAAAGCTATTGTGAGTGAGCATGGCTTTGGCTGCCACTTGATCTTATTATGAATGGAAACATACCGTTTCCAAAAAAAATGTAATTTCTGCTAAAATAAAAATTTATTGTTTATCCTTACCTTTCAATTGATGATATTGAGCATAAATTCCATTGTAATATTTGAAACACACAATTGTTCAAATTGCCTAAAAATGATAAGGTCATTATCCATTATTGATACATATATACCTAGCCGGCATATCATGTTGAGTTATTATGTATTCACTGAGTTTGTCTCACCCTTTAGTGGTTTATTTTTTTTTCAAGTGTTGTAGAAGAGTCTGCAAGGTAAAACTCAAGCTTCATACTTCTGCTTAGGGGTTACTCTGCTAATCTGTTATTCGTAAATTCTTTTGTATTACTATAATGGCTTGGTATCCTGAAGGAAACGGTTTAGAGCTCCATTGGTCATTGTGGTATTTATTAGTACTATTGGGTGAAATTTCCATAATTTTATGTGTGGTTGTAATAATTAGTAAATACATTGCATATGGTATTGAAAAGAATTAACTTTAAAACAATGGTTTATTTACAGTATACGTTTGGTATATGTATAGTATACCTCATTCGTATTATGGTATATGACTGATATATGTAAAGCATAAGTAATTGTTAATCCATAGTATTTTTGGTTATGATCTTGGGAAATGTTGTTATGTATGATGGTTATGGATTATTGTATAGTTATGGGTTCTACGGATTTAGGTGACCTTATATCTCCTTGAACCCTAGGACCGTCACATCTCAAAATCGGGATGTGACAAAGTTGGTATCAGAACATAATTAAATTCTAGTATAGACTTCATAAGTATAAGAGTCATAGAGTATAAGCTGAACCATAGAGCATAAGATTCCTAAACGTTTTTGCAGTCCATCAATAAGTTAGTTCCGTGTAAACTTAATATGCATGCTTACTCCACTTATATGATTATTTGTTTGTTATACATGATTGTTAACCTTGTTGTGTAGATGCCTCCTCAAAGACAATTTAGACCAGTGAGAGGAAGGGAAATATCTGATGTGGCATCAGTCACTTGACCTGAACCAATAGAGTCTGATCCTGAAGAGGACTTTGATCCAGTATGGGTGATTTGGATGAGGACCAAACATGATGAGATAGTGAGGGAGAATCGCCATCTACGGCAAAAGATTTTTAATCTAAGATGAGAGTTTAGGGAGATGAGATGGGAAATGGCGAGGGTGATGCATGCTTATGAACACACGGGGACTGGCTTTATCCCACCTCTCTGTGATATGATGCCAAGATTTCTTGAGCATATATGCATAGCATGTGGTAGGCTTGATCATTCAGCTGAGAGATGCCCACTTAGGCGTCGTAGGATATCACCATCCTTGTTATCTACTAGATGTCGGAGTGTTGGTCCTGTAGAGAGTAAAGATGAAAATGAGAATGTGGGTAGTGGTCCGGTTCGGGATCGGAATCGAAGTTGAAACCGTATGAACCAGAATCGAAATCGAACCATCTATCTATGGTTCGATTCTAATTCTATAAAATATTGAACTGGAATCACTAGTCAGATTCTAATTTCAATCCGATTTGGAACCATGGCCGGAGCTATGTATAGATAATCCTTTTTTCAATTAAAAAAATATTGCTTTTTTTTAAGAGATTTAATATTTGATGAGACTCTAATCATGTAAAAAAAATTAAAGTATTTATTTATTAAAGGTTCAATACAATTAAATTTATGTAATAGTCTATCTGTGTTATTTTAAATAATAATAATAATAACTAGCTAGTTGTATACTATAATTAAATTTGAAATATAAAATTGATTTGGTGTTGTTATTAACAAAGCCTTTTTAAAAAAAAAAATAAATAAATTTCATTAACTGTCAATAACTGAATACAAATTTCAATAGAAAAAGACACGATATAGAATCAATTATCCTAATAAGAGTAAATTATTGAAATATATTTAATAATTTGAATGATTTTAGATTAAACTGTTTTGGCTTTATTAGAACATAAAATTATTGAGATCTCATTTGGCATGATAGATTTTAAATTTATGAATTTAATTAAAATTTATGTATTTGAATAAAATTCATGGAATAAAAAACCCACATTTCATATGAATTTTCAAATCTTTCATTTTTTAAGATTTTGAAGTATGATAAATTTTAACAAATCAATGGAATGTAGCTCAATTTTTCAAATCAAACAAATGACTGAATTACAATTCATGAATTTTGCGAAATCCATCACTGAAATATTTCAAAACAAACTACGTATGAATTTCACAATTATAATACTGAATTTTTTAAATGAATAAATTCAAATAAAATTATAATTAAAACAATATCCTTTGTAATAATACAACATCCTTTTTGCCGACAAGTGTCCCAAAAAATCGAAAAAATCTTTGCCTTGGTCTTGTAGTAGTAATGTCTAATGTGAATCCAAGAAATCACCATATCCATCCAAATGACAAGCTTTCATGGCTTCATCACTCAAAAATCTACCATATATGTTTATATTTTGCTACTCATTTTCACTGTTGAATTGTAAGCATTTACTGTTATTTGGCACATGAGAAGATTCTCCAAATGTCATCATGTTTTTGACATATTGACATCATTGTTATAGTTTCATCTCAATCATAAATAATTTGATTGAGATAAACTATAATAGAAAAGTAAGTAAATAAATATATGTAAATACATAGTTAATTTTTTTTTTAAAAATGGATTTGGTATGAAAGAAAAACAATATAAATAACATAGCATTTTATGTTATAAATCAGGTAGCTAAATGCACATCATATATATCAACCTCTTAATTCTGGCACAAATGATCCATTTTTAATTCAACTTCATACATATGAATCTTCTAATGAAAAGTTGAATACATTTCTGTGTATTTCATCTATTGATATGAAAGGGTTATATACAGTACAAATAACTAATTTAGCTCTTTAATTAGAGCATATACAATGTAAATTCTTATTTACATTTCTATATAAATAGAAACAAATCAAGAAGCAAAACAGGAATAAAATTGATAATGGTTAACTATCTAAAATGGAAGGAGATCCCAGGCTTTTAAAGTATTAGTTGAGTTTATATTTCTTAACACTCCCCCTCAAATTTGGAATGTATATTAATTATTCCTAACTTGCTGAGTAGAGTCAAGAAATGTGAAAAACTCAATGGTTTTGTAAAAATGTCAACTGGTTGATCTGATGTGGGTACATGAGTCATCTTGATCACTCCTTCTTGAACCTTTTATTGTATAAGAAGACAATCAATTTCTATATGTTTTGTTCGTTCATGGTAGACTGGGTTTGAAGAAATGTGGATAGCTACCTGGTTGTTACAATATAGATTGACAAGATGTGAATGTTTAATACCCAAATCATGTAGAATTGTTTTCAACCATGTAACTTCACAACAGGTTGCGGCCATAGATCGATATTCAACTTCTGCGTTGGATCGTGATACTATTGTTTGTTTCTTGGTTTTCCTGGAAATTAATGAACTGCCAAGAAATATGCAATATCCAGTAACTGAACGTCGAGTGGCACGACACCTAGCCTAATCTGCATCACAAAAAGCATTCAGTTGAATTGAACTTATCGTAGGAAAAAATATTCCTTATCCCTGTGTTTGTTTCACATATCGTAGCACACGATAGGCTGTTTCTAAATGTGGTACTCGTGGCTTGTCCATAAATTGACTTAGAACATGGACTGCATATGCCAAGTTAGGTCGTGTGATAGTCAAATAAATCAACCGCCCAACAAGCTGTCTGTATGAGAATGGATCATCAATATAATCACCTTCAAATTTTCTGAGAGATAAGTTTTGTTCCATAGGAAATGAGGCTGGTTTCGCACCAAGATATCCTACATCTTCAAGAATCTCAAGAGCATATTTTCATTGTGAAATGGCAATACCTTTATTAGATCGTGCAACCTCTATGCCTAGAAAATACTTCAATTGTCCTAGGTCCTTTAATTTGAATTGGTTTTTCAAAAACAACTTGGTGTCCTCAATATCTTGTAGATTGTTTCTTGTTAGAATGACATCATCTACATAAATAAGAAAATCAATGAATTTTCTATTATGGGATCGGATGAACAAGGAATAATCTGCCTTGGATTGCTTGTAATTAACTTTCTTGAGAGCAGAAGAAAGCTTAATGAACCATTGACGCGAAGTTTGTTTGAGTCCATACAATGATTTATGAAGTTTGCACACTTGTGTCTCCCCCTTTCGTTCGAAACCAGGAGGTAAAGTCATATAAACATCTTCATCAAGCTCTCCATTTAAGAAGGCATTATTAACATCAAGTTGGTGAAGATGCCAATGTTGAGTTGAAGCCATGGCAAGGAGAATACGAACTATCACAAGCTTTGCAACAGGAGCAAAAGTCTCTTGATAGTCTAGGCCTTCAACTTGATTGTATCCCTTTGCAACCAATTTGGCTTTATAATGTTTCATAGTGCCATCTGAGCGAAGTTTTATCTTGTACACCCATTTGCACCTAATAGACTTCTTCCCACGAGGTAATGGCTGCAGAGACCATGTGCCATTAGCATTAAGAGCATCAAGTTCTTGTTACATGGCAAGATGCCACTTAGGATCACAGACTGCTTATGTAAAGGTAGATGGTTCTTTTTCTGCTGAAAGTGAAATAGTAAAAGCATGGTGTTTGGGAGATAATCTATCATATGAAAAAACATTTGATAAGGGATGAACAATACCTGTAGCTTAAACCAAGACTGAGTTAGATGTCGGGACAGGTTGTGAAGGGAGAGGAACACTAACATGATACTCACGAAGATAACTAGGAATTGATGTCGAACGAGTCAGCCATGATGGATGATTTGGTAGATTTGACTTTGGTGTAGGTTGATCATTTGTAAGTGAAGGAATGTCTGAGGAAAGGGCTTCGATGTTGGAATTGGAAGCAAGTTCTTCTTGAGATATATGATCAAATGAAGGTGTTTCAGTATGAGAAGGAGTATGTGGAGTTAAGCTGTCATCATCATATATTGATGAATGTTGGGCTATTAAAGGTGAGTTTGTAGCGAAACATAAGAAGGGAAAAATATCTTTATGAAAAAGAACATCACGCGAAATAAAAATTTTACCAATTGAGAGGTCATAAACCTTGTTCCCCTTTTGAGCATATGGGTAACCCAAGAAAAGACACCGAGTATCTCTAGCATCAAATTTTGTGGGATGATGATGGTGTGTTGAAGCAAAATATAGACACCCAAACACTCATAAGTGATCATATGCCGACTGTTTGTGAAAAAGCATTTCAAAAGGTGTTTTTCCTTAAACAACAGGTGTGAGAGTTCTGTTGATGAGGTAGGTAGCAGTTAATATGGCGTCTCCCTAAAATTTCTTGGAAAGATTGGTTTGAAACAATAAAGCTCGGGCTACATTAAAAAGATGACGATGTTTTCTTTCAACTACTCCATTTTGTTGTGAAGTAGAAACACAACTAGTTTGATGAATAATGCCTTTATCTAAGTAAAAAAATTTCATCATAAATTCATGTCCATTGTCACTTCGAAGAATTTTGACTTTTGAGGAAAATTGTGTTTCAATAAAATTTATAAACATATTGATATATGCTGAAGTGTCTGATTTACGATTCATTAAATAAATCCATGTGCAACGAGTATAATCATCAACAATGGTAAGAAAATATCGTGCCCTGTTAATAGAAGGAACATGGTACCCTCCCCAAATATCAATATGAATTGATTCAAATGGTGCTTTAGTGCGAATGGAACTTAAAGGAAAAAGAGAACGAGTTTGTTTAGCTAATAGGCAAATTAAACAATCAAATATTTAACAAAATTTGATGTCTTTATTTGAATGAGAAAGTAAATGAAAAATCTTATTTGATAAATGACCAAGGCATTGATACCAAAGTCTTGGGGAACAAGAGGTTAGTGCGGTGACTGCATTGCATCTAATCCTTTGTGAAGTATCAAGATAGTAGAGTCCTCCTCGCTCAGTTCCAATCCCAGTCATCTTCCCCGATCGTTGGTCCTGTAACATATAAGTATTTTTAGTAAATATGGCAAAGTATTGGGAACTTTGGATAAGTTTACTAATGGAAGTCAAGTTTAATTTGAATGAAAGGAACACATAGCACATTATGTAGGACAAAATTAGCAGAATGAATGCTGCCTATATGTGTGACAACGACATTGGCTCCATTGGGTAGATGTACGATTCGATTGGTGACACGAGTGTTTGTTGTCAAAAGGTCAGGAGAATGAGCCATGTGGTATGTAGCTCCCGTGTCAAGTATCCAACATACTTCTTTGTCAATAATAGAAGCACAAAAAATAGTACCTGAGAGATCACTCATAGCGGATGCACTTCCGACATGATTAGCCATAGAATTGGACTTACTCTCATTAAGTGTTTTCATGAGGTTTTGATATTGTTCTGTTGTGAGGGTAAATTCTGTAGAAGTTGCTAGTGTACTGACATTTGCATAATTGGCTTTGGAGGAAGAAATCTTGTGCTGTTGTTAATCAGATTTGTAGCCCATGGAATTTGCCTTCTGTAGCTTTCGATATATATCAATGGTGTGACCTTGCCATCCGCAGTAATCACATTTGAGGTGCACTCGACATGTTTCTGAAGTGTGCCCAAATTTGTCACAAGTTCCATATTTCATATGAGGATTTTTAGGTTGAAATTCCTCTGAGAGTCTTAACAGCAAAGGCTGAAGTTTCAGTTAATGGTGTACCTCCCTTTGATATTCCTCGTTGCTTTTCATCTTGGAGGATGAGAGAATAAATTTTTTTGATGCTAGGAAGTGGATCCATGAGAAGAATATGCCCTCGAACACTAGCATAAACTTCATTAAGTCCCATGAGGAATTTCATGGTAGAATCTGCCTTCAAACACTAGCGTAAACTTCATTAAATCCCATAAGGAATTTCATAGTCTTTTGATTTTGTTGAAAATGTAAAACTTCATTTACAGTACCACACGTACATATTGGTATGCAACACAATGCGTCACGTTCATCCCATAGACCTTTAAGCTTAGTGTAATAAGCCCCAATATTCATGTTGTCCTGTTTACTATTATAAATGGCTTCTTCAACATGGAAAAGATGGATACTATTAGTATGAGAAAAACGTTCTTTTAAAGCAAATCAGATTTCACGAGCATTCTCATTATAGATTATGCTTACTCCAATATCTTGTGAGATTGAATTAAAAATCCATGCTCTCACGAGGTCATTGCAGCGCTTCTATTGTTGGAATTCTGTAATGGTAGTCTCTGATGATTGTTTGATTGTACCATTAACAAAGCCTACTTTGTTCTTGATATTGAGAGCCATGAGCATCGGATGGCTCCATGTGCTGTAATTTTCTTCATTCAGCAGTTGTGTGACTGTGAATCTTCAATTTTGCACCCTCATGATGCTACTGCAATTTGATACATGCTGAATTTTGTGCGCTATGCAAAGCATAGGGGTGAGCAAAACCGAACCGAAACTGAAAAATCGAACCAATTAGTTCGGTTTGATTTTTGAAAAAAAAATCGAATTAAATTTCGGTTCGATTCAGTTCGATTCGATTTTTATCAAAAAAAATTTAGTTTGAACCGAACAGATCAAAATTTTAATATATATATATATATATATATATATATATATATATATATATATATAGTTTATTATAACAAAAAAAAATATCAACCGAAAAATTGAATCGAACCGAACCAAATTTTTTCAGTTCGATTCGGTTTGATTTTTACTAAAATTTCGGTTCAATTTGGTTTATAAAAAATTTAATTTCGATTATTTCAGTTCGATTCGATTTTGAACCGAACCGACCGAATGCTCACCCTTAGCAGAGCCGGTACAGCGGTCCTGCTAGTCGGTTAGCGGGCAGGGGTCAAGGGGGCAGCACCCCCTCGAAAAAATATATTTTCATGCATAATATTATAAAGAGACTGACACTTTTTCGACCTCGATCAGACTTTTTGTACCATACAGCACCTTTCCAAAACTAATCGGATTTTCATCAAAATTGGCTGCCAAAATGTCTGATAATAAATTTCGGATCCACCACCACTGACCGATAATTTTTCAGACTTCGGAATACCCTGAAAACAGACTCGGAAGCCTCGAAAATTGACCCGTAACCCTCAGAAACTGACCCAAAAAGTCTCGAAACTCGAGACAGCTCTCGGACGTCCGAGAGACTTACTCGCGCGTCCTCGAGGGCTATTCGTGGACGCCGCGAAGCACGTTTGCGGATGAGCAAGCAGCCCCGCAAACGCTGCCGGTCATCTGGCGCGTCCGCACTGACTGCCTGATGCACGTCAGTGATAAACGCGTCAGTATGGGGCTGACGTGTCGGTCCCGTACTGAGACGTCCACCAAGACCACCTGCGAGTCCGCCAGACGTCCCGGCGGACGCTGCTAGGATATCTGGCGGACGAGCGTGGGAATCACGAGCGTCTGCCATGGTGTTTCGCGGCTATTTACTTTTTTCCAAAATTTCGATTTTACCCCTCCTTTTTTCCACTTTTCAAATCTTTTTTAGTCTTTTTTCACTCCATCTGCTCCTATAAATACCCCATTTCATTTCTCATTTTCGACACACCTTTGAGCATTTGTTGATTTGCTATCTACTTGCTTCATTCTCTCTCTCTCTAATTAGTCTTCTTACTCATTTTGATTTAATTTTAATTAGTTAATTAATTAAAAATTAATTTTAATTAATTAATTAATTTTTCAATTAGTTTTCGCTCAATTTAATTGATTAATCATTTTAATTAATCATTTTAATTCATTAAAGTTGGGTAATTAAGTAACCAAGTCACCAAATTAATTTTTTTTTCAAAACCAAAACCGATAAAACAGTATTTCGGTCCTAAAAATCACTCCGTCCACTCAAAATCTCCCCAAAGATAAGGTATATCATCTTCTCTCACCAATCCCAAAATCACCCTAAATCAAATCAAATCAATCTGACCAATCCCTAAACCCTTTCAACTCACAGTAGAATAAATTACGTGGATTTTGGTCCCCATTCAATGGGGTTCGTAGGCAAGTTTGAAATTTAAATCCAAGTCTCAAATCCAAATCACAATCAACCCCTTCCTCTTTTATTTTTAAATGTCAATCTATTATAAATGTAAATTTTAATTAATGTTATTAGTTATTATTTTGGAGTAAAAGAGCGATCTTATGATTTCTCTAGTACCCATAAGGGTTAAAGGAAATACTCTCATTTACTTGTGATTGTTTAAATACTCGCTCTTTAAATACTTGCTATTTATTTTTCCATGCACTCATAATTATACCATACCCATGCATTTTAAATTTCAATTAATATCCGTCATCCATAAAATTCATTTTTAAAGTCAAATTAAACTTGAAAGTCAAATCGAGATTATTTAAAACCAAAAAACCAAGTCCTCGAACTCAACCTGATTCAATGACTAGTGACTTTATCCTTGGGTAAATTAATCGAATATTAATGAAATGTGGTCAAATTGGGTTTTTCCTTAATTTTTTCATTAAAAATAAATTAGGGTAGCGACTCCCTAATTTCTTTAAAAATCAAAAATTAATTTTCCGAGACGATAGCTACTTCCAATCATGAGTACTGAAACTCGTAATTTAACCTACCTTAAAAATCACTCTGCCTTAATGCATTTTTCCAAGCGATGGAAGGGGCATTCGGGCGAGACCTCACAATGACGAGTACAATATCAGGTTGATCAGAATGGTGAAGGTAATGAGGATTGTTTGGATTATCAAACTTGTTGATCTCAAGCTTGGCTGAGTTTTGAGTTTCATCTTTTCCTTCCATGTGTGTTGGCTAGTTGAAGATGGAAAATTTATCGTCTGTAGAGAAGAGATCTTAAAATAAAAATGATAGATTAAATATAATATCAAAAAATTAAATCGTAATATTATCTTATTGTTAAAATTTTAAAAAATAATATCTAGTTATCTTTATGTATTAAATAATTTTTTTTTAATTTATTAACAAATCAGCTATTATATATATGTGGGAATTAATAAGAGTATGAAATTAGTAATTTCTTAAGGGAGTGCATAGTATTTTCTAATATAAAAAATCCAATATCGATTCCCTCATTGCTAAAAATAAAAAAAAGGACATTACTGGGGAAGTACAAAAAAAATACTATATGATTGTAATTATTTTCACTTTGAGATTTATGAATTTTTTTTTAATAAAATGAGATATGAGATATTCATCATTAACACTTTAAAGTTTATAACCTTAACACTGTAAAAAAATATTAATATGATGTTCATGTGGCATAAGACTGCTGACATGACCAACATATGACATGACCAACTCTGACAGTATTTAAACTGTAAATCTCAAAGTGTTAATGATAAAATTTCAAATCTCACTTTATTAAAAAATAAAAAAAATTATGAATTTTAGAATGAAAACGGTTACAATCATATGATTTTTTTATACCTTTTCATTTTTATTTTTATATAATAAATGAATTAATTTAAAGTATACAAATTTTATTTATAAATAATTAAAACTGATTTAATCATATTTAATTTTATATAAGAAATTATATGAAATTTACTTATAACAAATAAGTTTTTTAAAAATATTATTTAAAGAAAATCAAATATATATTTTTAATAAGCAAATGAATAATATATATTCGGAATCCCTCCACATATACGGAATCTAACTGCTTTTTCAGAAAGTTTGTCTGCTTCTCTTTTTTTTTTTTTATAATTTTATTTTATTTTTAATCGAAAAGACATATAGCAGAATTTTGGTGGATCGATAATTGATAATGATAACGTCACTGTCTGTCTCGGTTATTAGTACACAACAGGTGTATGCAATCCCTTACTCCTTCAACTAAATTATAAAAAAGGCGTTTAGTTAACAGCTCACGTGTTCTTTTGCAGTACATAACATGACCTGTTCCTTCCTCTCTAATAATTAACTTTTTTTTTTTCACTCTTTTCCAAAGTTGTTAGAACCAGCTCGATCCGACTGAAAAAATAAAAAATTAGAGGTCAGAATCAGTGACCTCAGATTCAGCTAAAATCAAAACCAAGAAAAATTCGGAAACGCGGCTGGATAACCGGTGATCCGGTCGAACTGACCGGTTTTTTCCCAAGTTTTTTTTTTTTTTTTTGCTTGGATATTAAAAAAAATAGACTAAAAAAATTAAAATCTATGATTGGACTAAATAAAAAAAATTGCAAAACTCAAATTGATACAGGTCAGCCTACTCTGATTCGACATTTGTGTACGCAGATCGCGTGCTTACACGTTGAACCCAAGCTCAATACCTTGGTTTTGCAAACTCCCCTCCGCGCGCGAGAGAGAAAGTCTTATTGGCTACTTTCTTAACTTTGAAATAATGAGTTTTTGAATATATACATTATTCCAACTTTGTATTTTTTCAATGTGGGATAACTCATTTTCCTTAGTGTAGATATTATTTTGAGTTTCAAATTATCATTCACTCATTCATCATTTTGAGTACATGAATATTCAAATTCATATTTCTTATGTAGGATAACACAAATCCGAGTAGATCTCTCACTACCAAATAGTGGAACTCACCCTATTTTGAGTTTTAAAATGATCACTTAATGAGTTAATTTACCATAATTTCTTCTAAGTAATTGTTTCAAATTCATATTTCTTATAAGTAATGTTCATTATTTCCTCTAATAACGTTTATTAATTTTAATTATATGTATATTATATTTTTTTTAACATATAAATAATAAATATATTAATTTATTTAAAATTTCAGTTCGATCCCGGTTGAACCTCTAATCCGTAATCCTCTGCCTTTATCGGTTCTAAGACCGGGCCGAATTTGAAAACATTGCTCTTTTCACAAGAAAAAAAAAATATAAATATATACGTTTTTAATTGTGTTCAGTTATATTTAAAATTAACTTTAAGGGTAAAGTTAATATTTAACATTTAAAAATTAATTTTAGGGTTAAATTAGTTCATAACTTCAATTTATGACCCTAATTCAAAAGCTAATTTTGAGTTCAATATTTAAATGTTAAGGGTTAATTTGGCTTTAAAGTCAATTTTGGGTATGATTGAATATAAATAAAAAAAAAGTGAGGGATCAATTTGAGCTTTAATCCTATTTTTAAAATATATAAAAATTTAATTATCAAACTAATTTAAACCTTATGTAAAAAAAAACAATAAAATAAAAGTGAGAAACTTAATTTGATTTCAACAAAGTTAATATACCTAATAAATTAAGAAATTTATTAGACAAGAGATAAACACATTCTACTCGCACTATAAATTTTCATAATCAAGACAAAAAAAGCCTTATGTGTCCATATACAAAAATAATTTTAATTTAATTGATCTGTGAGACTTATCAGAATTAAATTTTCCTTATAAAATTTAGATTTTT
Source organism: Vernicia montana (assembly GCA_949750685.1). Taxonomy (NCBI): domain Eukaryota; kingdom Viridiplantae; phylum Streptophyta; class Magnoliopsida; order Malpighiales; family Euphorbiaceae; genus Vernicia; species Vernicia montana. The sequence goes on from CATKHJ011299348.1 coordinate 12,756, forward strand.
TTTTTTTTTGGAATGGTAAAAATTAGAGTAATTCAATAATACACAAATTATGCATAAAAGTTTGCTCCTTTTTTTTTTTTTTTTAACTCAAAGAATCAGCTTTCATTAATAAAAATCAGCAGCAATTACATCATGAAGGAACACTGGAGGATGAAAACACCAATATTCCTGACCAGGCATAAAAGTTTACTTTTAAAATCGATAAAAATGAATTAATTTTCTTAAAATTAAATGGGAACAAAAAAAACAAATTAGAAAACAGGATTGATAGTAATTAAGTAGTAAGTACATTATTTAATATTGAGATTAAAATCATTATTTTTTAAAATATTATTTTAAATGTTCTATAAAAAAATATTTTAATGTGTTATTTAAAAAATAATAATAATTTTAAAGATTGATTTAATTGATAAGTGAATTTGCTTTTAATAATAATGATTAGATTAATTTTTGAATATATAGGCCAAATATAAAAGATGCATCTTTAAATCAATTTGAAAAAGAAAATTAATATCGTAAATTAATCTAAAAATACCAACGTTAATGTTACAAACAGTGTGATTAAGCAGGAAAAGGATTTGTGAGTAGGTGTGAAGGATCGTGGGCTAATACGGTTCACAAATCACGAGAAAAGCATTGTTGTTGGGTTTGGTTTATGGGTATATATTCACATCAGGATGGGGATATTTATTTATTTCTTTGTAAGTCAATTTCTACTCTTTTTT
>CATKHJ011299464.1:0-21357 GCA_949750685.1 Vernicia montana
TCAACCCCCCCTCCCCCCCCCCCCCCCCTTCTTGGTGCATATTGGGCAACAGAAGTCACTAACATTACTTGAATAATAACGAACGTTACTGAGAAGTAACAAATGTTACCAATAGAGGGACTTCTAACACGAAAGGGAAGCAAAGAACCCGGATAACCTAGACCGGTTCGTTTGGGTTAACAGATTTTTACCAGGTCTAAGAAAAAGTTGGTATTATAAGTGACATGTTCCATCCTGTAGACCGATTCCTGATTTTTCAAGTTGAACTGATCGGGCCAAGTCGAGTTTAACAACCATGTTTAAATTATAGGGTAGTGGAGCCAACCATCTTTAGAGCGAAGAAATGAAAAAGTGGCATATGTGCAATGTGAAACTACAATTGCTCCCAAGCAAATCCATAAGTGAGAAATTTTACAACATACACAAGTCCCAATCAAATCGAACAAATAGTCAAATTTATAAATTAAAATCCAATCAATTTGGTAAATTTATATTAGTTTTATTCCATCTTAGCCTCTTAAGGTAGTTTCAAGTTTCATTAACTTGTATATGGTGATAACTCATTTACTATTAATTAATACAATTTCCTTTTTTTTTATAAAATTTTATTATTATATATGGTGATTGTTATTTTGAAACTATGTTAACTTTTATCTTGTAATAACTCAAGAATAATGCCCAATACAAAAGTTCAATATGAGTGCTATAGAATTTTTCAATCCAATCAACCCCTTAATGTTTGATTTTGGCTCAATTTAGAGCTTGTCTGTCAATTAAGCAAGTAAAGTTGAAATTATGGGATCCACTTGATTTTTTAAATAATAAAAAATATTAAAATTTTAGAAAATCATATTTTTAAATAATAAAAAACATTAGAATTAAAAACTTAAAAAAAAAAAAAAAAAAAAAAAAAAAACCAGAACTTGGTTTCATCATGAAACCTAGATCTGAGTTTCATATATTGAAAAACAAAAAACTAGAAATTTGATCATCACTCATTAAAGTTAAAAACTTAAAAATTTAAAAAAAAAAAAAGATGAATGAATACCTAGATCTGGGATTCATTCAAATGAAATATATATATATATATATATGGATTTTAATTGAATCAAACCCATAAAATCAGCTAAAAACCACCAAACTTTACTCATAAAAACTTATCAATAAACTCAATTAATTCATGCAGGCAGTAATTACTTCAAAAAATCAGCTCTTAAACTCGCCTAATGCTTGCTTAAACATCAATTTCCAGGGTGTGAGGAGCGATGATCAAAGCTACGATGGATTAACCACGTAGCGGACCAAAATAAAACACACAAAACCTAGATAAAAAAAAACTCAAAATAAAAAACCTAGAACAAATCTTGAATAAAAAAGAAAATCAAAAAGATGAAACCCAAAATAAAAATGGAACCCAAATTTTGTACCACCAACATAAAATGGTTCCCCTTCCTCCAATCATCCCACACTAATTCGTCAAATGCAGAAGATTTGATACGAAACTTTAATTTTACCTTTTTGTTTGTTTGTTTGTTTTTGTTGTGGTTAATTGGGTATAATTTTGATGATGATGATGGTGATGATGGTGATGAATGGATAGATGAAGGAAATGACCAAAGAAGAGAAGATAAGAAGACAATAGTTAATTTGCGTGAAAATGATTTTGAGTTGCGATTGTGTGGATTAGTGTTTCATCTTTTTTTTTTTTTGAAGTTTTTAATTGTAATATTTTTTATTATTTAAAAATATGAAGTGGGTTCCACAATTTTAACTTTACCAAATTCATTAACGGTGTTAATGCTTAATTGACAGACAATCCCTAAATTGAGCCAAAATCAAACATTAAGGGGCTGATTGGACCGAAAAATTCTACAGCACCCATATTGAACTTTTGTGTATAATACAGGCTCCAAATTGGACGTTATCCCTAATAACTCATTTACTATTAAGTAATACAACTTTCTTTTTTAATAAAACTTTAATATTATGTGTGGTGATTGTTTTTTGCGAAACTGTATAAGTGGATTTAAGGATTTAAAGAAATTTAAGTCCCTTTATATTTCGCACAATCATTTAAAAAAATTTAGATTGATATACCTAATACCTCTGAAACGTTCGTGCACATGTTTCTAAAAGATGACAATATCTCACACGCTTCTCATAAAAAGTGCATAAACAGTAACAATAAGAACAATGCTGTGAAAGACACCTTTGTCACGACCCAAACTTGAGGGTCGTGACAAAGGTGATATCAGAGCTTTTGGTTAGAAAAGTAAGGAATCAATAGGATGTTTCTTCTATTTGATATTATCTATTACTTCTTATTCTACAATCTATGTATTTATCTAATTTGCTTCTTATTTGAAATTTTCTTCTCTACATATCTTAATTTGTAATATTGTTATTCTCTTCTATTTGAGGTTATTTCTTGGTTCTCTTTCTAAAAAAAACACTTTTGTTGCCTCTTATTTTTGATATCATTTCTTTTCTTCCTTACTTCTTAACTTGCCAATTCCTTATTGCCTCTTAGAACTCTTACTTTCTTCTCTTTGAATGTAAGTGTATAAGGCTTGTTCTCTATAATATGTTATATGATTATATATGTGAGCCACTTGAAATTTTAGTGTATATTTGTTAATATTGTTATTTGTCCATTATATATGCATATTCATATTTATAGTTGAGAAGTGTCATAGAAGATTTATCCAATGTTATTATTTGAGTTTTGGTTCATTATATGTTGTAATGATGCATTATGGGGATAAATGAGATATGATTTGTCTAAGTTATATGATTTGAATTATAATAAAATGCAATGAACGTTATGATTTGATTTCATCTGAGGTTATTTAGTGTATGAGTGAGCTTGAGCAATTGATGTTTATATTGATGATAAGATGAGAATTGTATTAAAGGGTTGTTACTTTGAATTACTAGGTTTGAAGCTATTTTGATAACTTACTCATATGTGTTGTAAATGAATTTGTAGTGAAATAAGAGCTATTTGGTAGTTTAAAATAAATTTGGATCATTGAAGTAAGTTCTTAATACTTGTGCTTAGAGGCATATAAAGAATTATATTTGACTTATATAATTGCACTTGTTGAGTTTTATAGAGTTTAAGCACAGCAAAAGCATGGTGGATTATATTAGGAGATGTTTAGGTATTCATTAGTGTTTTGAAATTTCGAGGACAAAATTTCTATGATGAGGTGAGAATGTAATATTTTATGATTTTGTATTATTATACACTTATGGTTTTATTCAAATTTTAATTAATGGTTAAATCCTATATTTGATATTATTGGAGTTCTTGAAATTTTATTTTTTTACTTTAAGGATAGGAAAATATTTTGTATTTGATTGTGTTTTGAAATATATTAAGTAGGAAATTTAGTATTTGTACATCTTATAAGGAATTTTAGATAATATAGTAATTTTTGGTAATAGAATTATAAGAATGATAATAATAAAAGAAAATTACTTGTTGTATAAGATTAAAAGGATTATATATTTTGAAGTTAAGAATTAAAGATAGTTTTTGAAAATTGATGATTTTTAATTCATGGAGATGAATAATAGTACCGTAAGCAAAATTAAGTTGTATAAGGATAATTGGTAAGGTATGTGAGACTTATTAGACTTTATGATATTTAAAGTGAATTAAGGTCATACGTGATTATTTGACGAACTTAAGTTTAGTAGTTGATTTTTTTAGAAGTCATATAAGTTAATTATATATGATTATATGGGATATGAACTAGAAATTCTATAGTTATAGACAGTGAAAAGATGGACAATGAGTTTATATACAAATAAGTTATGATCATTAGTTGTTTTAAATTAAAGGTGAAAGGAAAGCATGTGATGAAATGAGTTGCATATAGGTATGTTAGTTGTCTTCTCATATGTATATAAATTATTTGACAATTATATTATTAGTAGCATTCATCATATTAGTAATTCATATGTCCATTTGCATGCTTTAGTAATTTCGAGGATGAAATTATGTTAAGGGGGTATGGATGTGAAAACTCGAATTTTCTATCATTTTCTTCCAAAATGGTAGTTTGATCATCTTTATGCATTTATAGTATAAGTCAAAAAATTAATTTGACTTGGATGATTTTAAGAGTGAAAATGAAGTTTGGAGGTTTTTCAGGATATTGAAGTATAATGGGTGAAAATTGATTTCCGGGGGTATTTAGCAATTTTTTCGAGAAGGGGTATTTTAGTACTTTTACTTGAGGTTTAATTAATTGGAGTCTTGAGGGTGAATTTATGATTTTTAGGTGGATTTTGGGGGGTTTTAGCATGATTAAAATAAATTTAGAGTTTAATTTTAGAGGGATAGATTTTAAAAGGGTTAAGTTTAATTGGAAATATAATTTTGGAGTTAATTATAATTATAAAAAACAGTAAATAGGGTTTTATGGGTTGTAACTTAGGTATTTAAACTTCACTTGAATCTATAGCCGCCTCTTTTACAGAAAAAGAAAAAGAAGAAATCAAAAAGTTGGGAGGGAAAGAAGAGTACCGTCGTGCTGATTTTGATTTTTCTTGCTTTCCATTATAGGTTTATTGGAGGTAAGATATTCCTAACTGATTTCTAAGATATAGAATTATTTATTAAGAATTTTATTTTATTTATTTCTTATATGAATTTGGTCTGTGGAGAATGATCTGGTATATACTCCATAGTGTTGTCACACCCTCGCCTGGGCTCCAGCGCGACAGTCCTAGAACATGGGTAGGTATAAGACCACTGAAATTCATAGAATCTGTACTAACCTCTACAACTACCCCGGATCAACATACTTAAACATAAACATAAACATAACCATACAAGGCCCAAAACGAAGAAAACTATCACACCCTGACTCCAATGGTGTGACGGTCTTAGGGTATGGGTAGATTTAAAATCACCAACCACCAGTAGAACCCAATGATTTCATTTGAACTTCCTGGATCAATATATAACATTTCTAATACAATGCAAATATTCAATAATGTGATAATCAAAATCGTTCATTTCATTACAATTCCTTATGTTCATTATAGATCAAAGGTCCACATTTAGACTCACATCCAAAATGAACAAAAGGAAGAAATCCAAAATAATCTCTTTATGGAACAAAATACGAGATACTATCTATATCTATATGTCTTCTCATACTACAGAGTATCTAGAACAATCACATAATCATAATAACAATTCACAATTAAGTATTCAAAACTATATATCAAAGATAGCTTCTTGTGGAGGAAGGGAAAGCAAGAAGCTCAATCTTCTCTTACTTTAGCCTCTTCTACTTTAGCATCTGAAAACAACATATGAAGAGGGGTGTGCCTTCAACTCAATCAATTATGAAATATATCAATATATGGAGTTTTTTAAGGAATAACATTGAATATCATATAACAATAAAATAAGGGTTAATGATCAATAACATTAATGTGCCTAGAAATAATGGCACCAATCAATCCATACATAATGACAAAAACAATACAATGAATAATGAACAATGAGTAGGGTATCATGGCCCTTCCTAAGTAGGACACTAATAATTTAGTCTCTATCAGCTAAGTCACCAGTGCACATGGTCTAATAGATTGTCCCCCATTAGTAAAGCATTATGTCATACATGTGGTCCATGGCTAGATCATGGCTTGGTAGGAAAAATAGAAAAACTTTAGCCCAAATGACTTTGCATTAACAATAAGGAAATTGTCACAACCAGACTCCAAGAGTCGTGACGATCCTAGAGTATGGGTAAATTTAAGGCCACCAATCACCTCATAGAACCTTTACTATCCTCAAATATATAATCATCAATAATGTCATATATATGCCATTCCCAAGATCAAAACCTAAATCATATATACATCACATGCATTATTACTTAACATCAATAGTCATCATCATCATACTGTCATTCCCAGGTACAAAGGTGTGAACCCTTAATTTTGCACCACAAAAAAAAAATAAGATAGGTATATTAAAAAAAAACATTGCTGCTGGCCCTAAGGCAACGACCCTTTTTTTTTATTTTTTCTGATTTTTTGCCTTTATCCCACATCTAAACTTCATGAAACTTTCCCCCAGCCTTCACCCTATATATAGGGGTCCTCCCACTCATTATTTTTCACCTCCTGACCTCTTAACCTCTTGAGCTCTTAACTTTTTGGCTTGCTTAATTAGCCTTTGCATCAAGCGAATCATCCCCATAAGCTTGTTCCACCAAGGAACAAGCTCTCCAATTTTAAATTTTCTTTTCTTTTCTTTTCTTTTTTTCTTTGTTATTGCTCCTTGCTTTGAAAAGAAAATTGGGTTGCGACTTCTCGAGCCGACCCTCTTCTCGCCGTCCGAGGTAAGTTCTCTGCCATCCGAGGCAAGCCCACCGCCAAGTATCCACCATCCCAAAGCCGCTCAAGTGCAAGGTAAGCTTCTTTTCCTTTCTCTTTTCATTTTCTTCATTTATTTAATTTATTTTTCCCTCCTTGGGATTCGCTTTTAATTAGTTAATTAAATTAGTTTATCTAGGTTGTTAATTAATTAAAGTATGAAATAATTACTTCAACTTGGTAGATCAATTAGGTTAATTAATTAATCCAACTCTCCCTAAATCAATCAATCAAAACATGATAAAGTAGTTTGACTAAACAAACCTCTTTGCAAGAAAGAAGAACTGCGTGGGTTCTGATTCTCATTCAAAGGGATATGCAGATATGCTTGGTCCAAGCATCGAATCTAAATAAAGTAAACCAACTTCTCCCCCCATAACCTTCTTCACTTTAATTTAATTTCTTTTGTTACATTTATTTTATTAGGATTAGTTTGGGGAATGTGTGACTTCCTTAGAACCCATAAGGGCTAAGGGAGGTATCCCCCTAATTTGGATTTTTGTTATAACTTTAACTTATTTTTCTCTTTCTTTTATTTCATCCTTATTTCATTTGTTTACATAATCATGAATTTGTTATATTGTACATAATCCATGAAATCAATTTTCAAGGTCACAATTTTGTTAAATGTCAAACTAATTAAAATGAACCAAATCTAGTCTCTGAATCCTCTTTGGGATATTAATTGGAGTCAATTTGGGTTTTTTCCTTAATCTTTTTCCCAATTAAAATAAAATTAAGGTGGCGACTCTAAAACACTTTTCAAAATCAATCAATCTAAGCCCGAGGGCTTTATCGTGAGTTCAAACCCAAATGAGCTTTTTTGATTCCCCTTTAGCGGATTGGACCGGTGCTCGGGAAAGACCTCACAATTGGCGACTCCACTGGGGACAAACTTTCTTTTTAATAAAAGAAAAAATAATAATAAGAGGACTACTAATTGGTTAAAAAAGTTTGGCCTTTAACATAGTTGTGACTTTCATGCATCACTTACATATGCTATTTGCCTCCAAAACTAGTTATAAGAAAACAATGGATAATGAGTAGTATCGAGTGGGTAACCCTCCTTAGGTCTCTTCGCTGATAGCAAAATCATCCACCCCGTGACGAATCCTTTGATCCTTTCAAAAGTGTAACGAGTAAGCATGTACTGTTGGACCCACGCGAGGCTCCTTGACTCACATGTGGTTAGGTATATCATTGCTCTTGTGTGACGAGTATCCAATTCCTACCACCCTTACCCTTTCATATAATGAACCTAGAACTTGACCTTAGGTTGTATGTACCATAATCAAAGCCTTGCATAATTGCATCTTCATGAAATATTTTTCTCATACATATCATGCATTTATAATGTATAAAAAAAAAAAGGCATGCATGCATTATAAGTAAAGCCTTGAACCGAAAAATGGTCGAACACTCTTACCTCAATCCAATCACCTTCGTCCCACAAACCTTAAACATCATTGCCCCTTATTCAACCCAAAACTCAGGTGCCCCTAATCCTTACCCTTGACCTTCATCACCTTGACCCTACCTCTTATCCAATATCACCTTACCCAATACTTTCAGCCCAACACATTACCCTTAAGCCCAATACCATTGGCCCATTACCTTTAAGACCGACCCATTACCCCTAAGCCCAAGACTTTGGCCCATCATACCTTAGGTGATCCTCGAACCCCAAAAATGGTTGGTCCATAATGCAATAGGGAATCCTTTTCCCTTAAAGTTTGCATGCCCTTGACCTTCATCACCTTCCCTGTTCCATACCCATCACTTACTGGGTTTCATTTTGTTTTGCTTTAAGGTGCCAATGGACAAGATAATTGATATGGATACAATGGACACCATCCTTAACAAGCAAGAAGAGAGCTTCTAAACCATCCTTATTGTCGCCCTTAATGCTCAACAAACCAGCTTCAACAAGGCCTTAAGCATCCAACATACCAACTCCAATAAAGAAATGGCTCATCTCATGACAACTCTTAGTGCCCAATAAGCCAAGTTCACCAAAGCTTTGAAATCCCAACACCAACGAGGTAAAAGGAATGATAAATCAGGTCAAATCAATTGATGTTGCGTCTAGAATAATACCCAAAAGCTCTACATCTCCAACTTCAAGCACCAAAGCCATCCTAACTTCTATTTTGGATCAAATTGATAATGGAGAAAAGCTCACAAACTCTGAACCACCAACTCCAAACACTACTTCCACCCCAACTCCCATTGTTGACCTAACCAATTCCACTCCATCTATCCCAAACACCAATATTGATCCAGTTGTCAATGGAAAGGAACCTACGCCATTGATCCCAAGCATCAATACTTCCTCCTCTTTGAATCCTTTTCAAAGTAGGAAGAGTTTTATCCCATCAGTTACCTCGAAGTGCAAGATGAATGAACCTGAGAAAATTTGCATGGGGAAAAGAAAATGCAAAATAAGTGACACTTACACTCCCCTTACCTCTATTCAATGGAAAGCTATGGGTACTTACACGCCTCTCACTACTACTAATATGGACACCTACACTCCCCTTACCAATGCCAAGTGGGAAAATATAGAGACTGCTGCCATCACCAGTCAAAAATCCTTAAAAGTGGAAAGGAGGAAGTTCATAGATTTAGGTGTGCCTTTGAGTGTTATTTATTAATATGCTTTGCAACAAAGTTTGCTAACACCTTTAGAGCCAAAGGCACCATCAAACCCTTTGTCCAAAAACTACAATGCTAATGAATTCTGTGAATACCATCAAAGGGCTGGCCATAAGACAGACGCATGCAAGAGCCTAAGGCACAGGATTCAAGACCTCACTAAAGGAGATCTCATCCTTCCTAGACCAAATACCATCATCAACCTCCAAGCTACTATCAACTCCCTCAATTCCAAAGCAGCAAAATATAGAGGCTGCTCTCTTTGAGCAAGTCATCATGTGAAGTAAAATCAGACCTTACCCCATCCTGTCTTGAATTCACTTTGTGAGTCGGTACTTTGAGGAGGACACCAGTCTTAGAGTTAGACTATGTTAGTGTCAGAGTCTAAATCTAAAAGATTAAGGTCTGTTTGTCAAGTCATGTTTTTATTTTCTAATTTTGAGTCGGTAACCATCGTTCCCAGTCTGTCTTTTAAATTGTTTATGTAATCATGGATGATGGCATTCTTTTTTATAACAAAATTTGAATTTTTCATACTCTTTGTCTTTTTACTTTATTATGTGTTCTCTTTTTTTAAATCCAATATGAATGAAACAAAAGATTAATATACTCTTGCATAAGGAAAAAGTTACATGCACTAGTTGGAAGAATCAAAAGTTTACAGATGAATACATGAAAGCAGAAATCCACGACAATAGAAAGTTGAATCCAAGAAGAGTTCATCAAGGTGGTTGGTTCGACAAACTAATCACTCATCTGCCAAGATCAGTCAAGATAGCACCCAAGATGAATGGGAGGGTTCACGTGTAATGAATGATATCTAATAAAGGTAATCAAGTTATTCATCTGTTGATTGAACTGCATGACTGGATTTTACAATTGTCTCTTTGACTAATCCATATGCGGATTCTAATCAAACATGGGTTTCCACTGATCATGGTAATGGAAAAGGATATGAAATGAATGAGATTGCACTATTTCAAAAGATCACAAAAGTCATGAAAGATCTCTGCAAGGTGGCCTGAAAAACAATTGCATGTTCTTGGAGGCATGAAAGTTGAATCAATCCAAAATCCCCCAAGCAGATGTACATGCACCTTGGCAATGATAAAGTGAATAGGCTCAGCCTTATATCATCTTTTATTTGAACTAACATCCTTTGTTAGGTTTGGAGCACTCTTTGGAATCATCAATGAATCCTACTCTCAAAAGGAAACATTCAAGAATGGGTTTTGTAAAGCCCACTTTGCAAGAATCCTCGAAAGTAGCATCAACAGTTGCCATTGGGGACTACATTCAACTTCCATTTATACTTCACTTGGGGGCAATACCTTATTCATTAATGGATGAAATAGAGTTGATGCAATAATTAAGATGTAAATTCTTCTAGCTAAAGATAGGCAAGTGTCATAATCAGTTACAAGAAGGTAGTCAGGTCTCCAACTTCTGATCCAAAGTTCAAAACACAGTGGGTTTCCCATAAATGCTCAAGAAAATCTTGCCTAACAAGAGTATCATCCTAACGGGTTTAGATGGAATCAAATCTTTCGGCCTCTGGCCTCTGCAATCAACCGAAAAATAATTTGGTGTTTTAATGATGCATCATAACCAAGAACTACGTAGACCTAATCCTCCTAAGAAATGACAAGTAAAGGGACAACAAAAGTTGAGGTACGTAGATAGCCCAATCTTGGTACGGTCCAAATATAAATTCCCTTTTGCCAATATCGTTATCCTCTTCACTCTTTAAAAAAAAAAAAAAAAAGGCTCGCTAAGTTGAAAACCCGAAAGGGTGGCTAGAGTAGAAATTAGACCTAATAATGAAATGGTTCATTAAGTTGAAAACCCAAAAGGGTGACTTAGCCAGAGGATGAAGCAAATTTTTTAACCTAAAGTGGCAGTACCAAGCAGAAATTAAAATTTTGTTTTGTTCAAATTGGATTCAATGTATAGTTGATCATTTTGTCCTGTCTCGTTAAAAAATTAAAGTCGAGTACTTAGTCTGTTTAAGCTTATGTTTAGGAAAAGCTAAACAATTCTTCCTTTCCCTAGAGTCGTATTTTCTTAGTCTTCAAATCATCAAGTTAAGTTGCCTACATCACTCGTTAAGAGAGTGTCTGTCAGAGTCTTCACCCCATGTCTGTCAAGCTCATCCTAGTAGCTTTTACCTTTCTAGTCTTTTCTGCCATCATCCTTCGTATTATAGGAGTTCAGTCTCATCCTTCAATCCATATGTCCAACCTACTAAGTTCGACTCATAAGGTGGCACCCCACCTTCCCTACCCATCCCATTAAGGCCGATTGACAAAATACTATTAATCTTAAACTCTTGCAAGAATTCTTAAAGGCTAGAGATCCTTAGCCGCCAAAACCCCAATCAGACATGCCTTCTAGAGCCTATCATCTCAATCTTCTTGGAAAATCATGCCATCCTTCCAAGGCCGAGCCTCCTTGGTAAATCATACCATACTTCCAAAACTAAGCCTCCTTGGCAAATCATACTATCCTTCCAATTGCAAGTCTCCTTAGCAAATCATACCATCCCTCAAGATCCAAGCCTCTTTGGCAAATCATCTTATCCCTAAGGTCCAAATCCCTCAAGGTTGGCAAACCATCCCTAGTTCAATTCTCATCACAAGGGTAAACCCTAACTCATGGGCCATACAGAGCAAGCCTATGAAATCCCTTGGGCCGATAATCATTGAACTAACTTTAGATAGCCCAACTAGCTAGAGCTATACTCAAAGGGCAAACCAGCTAGTCAAATCACCTTCAAAAGCCATATCTAGAGGCATACTCTTAACAGATGGGTCAAACAAAAGTCAACCCATAATCTTCACCTTTGAAAAGGCCAAATCTAACCGAGCCTTCCCACCTAATCTTCTCTAAGGCCAAACCTAGTCGAGCCTTTCCTACCTAATCTTCTCCAAGGCCAAATCTAATCGAGCTTTCCCACTTAATTTTCTCCAAAGTAAAACCTGACCTAGCCTTCCAAGCAATGACCTCTTTCAAGGCCAAAACCTGACCTAAGCCTTCCAAAAATAACTTCTTCCCAAACTGACAAACCCATGGCCTTCGACCAAGCCTTTAACCATCCTTGGGTATAACCCCATCATCTCCAAGCCAAATGATTAATTTTTGGCCGAATAATTGAGCCACTTTTCTTCATCCTTCCAAAATGGGGGTACCTTCCTCCCAAAAAATCAGCACTCTTATACCAAATTGACTCTTCACAGGTTCAAGGTATCCAATTCATAAAAATCTTTGCATATTCAGATGCATTTCACACTAAACAAGTCGCTAATCAAAGCTCCTAAATCAAGACGGCTGATCAATCTGAAATCATGAATCAAGATGGATCATCAATCTGAATTCCTGAATCAAGCTGGATCATCAATCTGAATTCCTGAATCATGCAATCAAAGGGTCCTTCACCCAAACTAATCAAATTTCAACTTTAAAATTAGATCCATCCTAGGATAGCCTTAAGATCTATACCTTAAATCTGAATTAGGTTTCTCTCCTATAATCAGACCCATCCTATGATAGCCTTAGGATCTTTTACCCAAGCAGACTGGAAATATCACTTTCATTCCAGATTTTTCCAAATGGATCGGGAATATCACTTCACTTCCAATCTAAATCTCCCAAAAATACAGGGAGCAAGCTTCTTTTATCAATCATTTCCACCCATAAATATCTAGCAACGATCACCTAGACATCCCTATGTTTCTTTTTCCATTTCATTATCATCCTCCACCCATAAACGTTTAATTTCTCAATTAGGCATTAATTTGGTTCCTTTGTCCATCCTCATTTACCTTAAAAACAAACAAATCCTTCACCCATATATGTCTAACCTAGACATCCCTCTGGTTCATTTTCCCGCTCTTTATCCAAGTTCAGTCCCTTTTTCACTTAGAAATATCTAGCTACTGACCTAGATATCCTTTTGGTTCCTTTTTCCTTTTTCATTTATCAGTTAACATCCACCGATAAATGTTTAGAAAATATCATATAAACATCCATGTGGTTCCTTTTACCATCTTCCTCAGATTCAATTATATTTGTCACCCAAACATGTCCAAATCCTAATTTAGACATCCCTTTGGTTCATTTACCATCTTCCTTCATCATGTTACCTACCCAAACATGTTCAAACACCGACCTAGACATCACTTTGGTTCCTTTTTTCCATCCCTTTCTTCAGGTTCACTATTATCAAAATCGCCTTACAGACAAAACAATTCTGATTAGGGGGCAATTGTGAACCTTTAATTTTGCACCACAAAAAAAATAATAAGATAGGTATATTAAAAAAAAAAATATTACTGCTGGCTTGCCGCAGGCGTATGATTTTTTTTTATTTTTTCTTCTTTTTTGCCTTTATCCCACATCGAAACTTCATGAAACTTCTCCCCAGCCTTCACCCTATATATAGGGGTCCTCCCACTCATTATTCTTCACCTCCTAACCTCTTAAATTCTTGGCTTGCTTGATTAACCTTTGCATCAAGCGAACCATCCCCATAAGCTTGTTCCACCAAGGAACAAGCTCTCTAGTTTTAAATTTTCTTTTCTTTTATTTTCTTTTTTGCTTTGTTATTTCTCCTTGCTTTGCAAAGAAAATTGGGTTGGAACTTCCCGAACCGACCCTCTTCTTGCTGTCCGAGGCAAGTTCTCTGCCATCCGAGGCAAGCCCACCATCCCAAAGCCGCTCAAGCACAAGGTAAACTTCTTTTCCTTTCTCTTTTCATTTTCTTCATTTATTTAATTTATTTTTCCCTCCTTGGGATTCACATTTAATTAGTTAATTAAATTGGTTCATCTAGGTTGTTAGTTAATTAAAGTATGAAATAATTACTTCAACTTGGTAGAAATTAAGGAAAAAATTAAGGGGAATAACAATAAAGCAATATAAAAGAAACTAAGCTAAAAAGAAAAAGCAAACAAAACAATAAAGAAGAAAAACAAATAAATAACTAAATAAAAAAGGAAGAAAATAAATACCTTTTGAAGACGAGACTTTGGGACGTATGGACGGAGTGGACGACCGGATCGAAATTCCACCTTGACTTGACTTGGCAGAACCACAACCTTCGAACGGCTACTAGGATGGCACCTTTAGAACTCCCTCAAACTGACTTGAGGAAAGAAACCATGAATGACTACCAAAAAGAAAACTTTAAACTAAAAAGGCAGCTCTTTCGAATCAAGCCTTAGAAAACTACTTGCTTTTAATCAATTAGCTTTGATTTAGCAAATGGTGTGTGTTAAAATGAGTGGGAAAGGGGGGTTTATATAGGTAGAAGGTTTGGGAAGGTTTGCAGGTTTTCCAATGTGTGAAAACTGATCTGAAATGCATAAACCGCACACAAGCTTCCTAGGACCGCACACGAGCCTTTCTAGACCGCACAGCACTAAGTATGACCTCACAGACCAGCCCATGACCGCACAGAAGGAATTTGGGACTGCACATAGGCTGTGCAAAATTGCACAACCCATGTGTGGAATGCACAGGCCTTGTGCGGTCACTGATGGGCTTTCGACGCCCGGTTTCATCGTTTTGACCTGTTTCGCTCGTTTCATGTCCGTTTTACATTATTCCAGTTGCGTTGTGCTCGTTATTCAATCTCTGATGATATGAGGATGGTTCGGAGGCCAAATGGATAGATCTTGGTCCTGAGGCTCAGATTCTCAATTTTTAAGATTTCGGCAATTTTGGCTTCCGGAGGTCTGTTTACCGAGTCTAGGTGCCTCTAGGGTTCAAATGCATATTGGAAGGTGTAAAATTAATATTTCACAACTGCCTCCTCATCAAAATTGTCTTGTCTGTAAGGCGATTCTGATGATAGTGAACCTGAGTAGGAGTAATGGAAAAAGAACCATAGGGATATCTAGGTGAGTATTGCTGGACATTTGTGGGTGGATGAAGTGATATTCCTGATATTTTTGGAAAAAGGATCCTAAGGCTATCTTAGGATGGGTATGATTATAGAAGGGGTACCTAGTTCAGATGTAAGGTATGGATCCTAAGGCTATCCTAGGATAGGTCTGATTTGAAAAGGGGAAACCTAATTCAGATTTAAGGTTTGGATCTTAAGGATATCCTAGGATGGATTTGATTTGAACAGGGGAAACCTAATTCAGATTTAAGGTTTGGATCCTAAGTCTATCCTAGGATGGGTCTGATTTGAGATTAATTGCTTTGGGTGAAGGACCCTATGACTACTTGATTCAGGAATTCAGATTGATGATCCATTTTGATTCAAGAATTCAGATTGATGATCTGTCTTAATTCATAGAATTCAGATTGATGCTCTGTCTTGATTCATGGAATTCGGATTAATGATCTGTCTTGATTTTAGGAGCTATGATTAGTAACATGTTTAATGTGAAATGCATCTGATTATGCAAAAAAATTTATCAATTGGATACCTTGAACCTATGAAGGGTCAATATAATATGAGAGTGTTGATCTTTTGGGGGAGAGGGTGCCCCCATTTTGGAAAGATGAAAGAAAGTGACTTGGTTATTCGGCTTTAGGGAGAAGTTAAGACTAAGTCAGGTTTTGGCCTTGGAGGATGAAAATATGATGAAAAGTGGCTTGGTTAGGTTTGGCCCTTGGAAGGCTAGGTCAGGTTTAACCTGAAAGGTTATCTTGGAAGTCTCAATCAAGTTTGGCCTGGAAAGTTAATTTGGAAGACTCGGTCAGGTGTGGCCTAGAAGGTTTATCTGGAAGGCTCGGTTAGGTGTGACTAGAAGGTTAATTTGGAAGGCTTGGTTAGGTGTGGCCTAGAAGTTTTATCTTAGAGGGCTTGGTCAGGTGTGGCCTTGGAGAAGATCATTCTTGAAGTTCAGATTTGGCATTTGGTAGGCTCGATCAGGTTTGGCCCTGGAGGAGGATTAGGTAAGGAAGACTCGATTAGATTTAGCCCTTGGTGAAAATTTGGAAGGCTATATTGAAAGGCTAGGTCAGGTTTTGGCCTTAGAGGTTATCTTGAAAAGCTGGGTCAGGTTTTGCCTTGGGAGGAAGTCAAGGCTAGGTCAGGTTTTGGCCTTAGAGGTTATCTTGGGAGGCTAGGTCAGGTTTTGCCTTAGAAAAGATTAGGTAAGAAGGCTCGATTAGGTTTGGCCTGGGTTGGCTTTGTATGACCCATCTGTTAAAAGTCTGCCCCTGGAAATGGCTTTTGGAAGTGATTTAACTATCTAGTTTTTCCATAGTTTTGATTTTACTTGTTCAAAGGACTTGAACTTTAGGGATGATATGATCTGCCAAGGAGGCTTGGATCTGTAGGGATGGTATGATTTGCTAAAGAAGCATAGGATGGGCTTTGACTGGTTTGACCCTTTTTTAATCAGCTTAAGGATGATAGGTCTTAGAAGTCATGGCTTGACTATGGCTTTGCTAAGAAGAGAGACTTGGGATTTTTGGTGGGCTTGGCCCGTGGAAGATGAGATTTTACCAAGGAGATTTGGGTTTGAAATGGTGGTAGGTTTGAACCTTTTGAAAAGTGTTAAGGAGGTTATATAATTTTGCTATCGTAGCATTATTTATGGAGAAGACAAGCACAACTTATCTTATTGTCTGAGATTAAATAGACTCTTAGAATGACGGGACTCTTGAGGAGACACTGGATTGATGTTGGACAATGACTTAGAAGACGTGCCCCTTGATTGATGATAGGAGCTATTTAGCTTTATGAGCTAAAAGACTTGACAGACGACTTGAAGGATATACCCTTAATGAATGAAAGGGTTATTTAGCTACTTGAGCTAAGAGACGTGACGGATCACTGGAAGGATATGCCCCTACTGAATGATAAGGGTAAGTGACAGATTGACAAAAGATGATATGGAAGACATGACTATGACGGATTAACAAAAGATGATTCGGAAGGTGAGCCCCTAATGAGGGATCAGCCAAAGGATGATAACTTTGGAAGATATGCCCTTAATGTAGGATGAGGACATAAGGGACAAAATGGTTTGACCGGGATGACTCTTTTTTTTTTTTTTTTTTTTTGCTCTAATTTATGCCCGAGCCACCCTTTCGGGTTTTCAACTCGACGAGCTTGCTCTAATTTCTACCTAAGCCACCCTTTCAGGTTTTCAACTTAGCGAGCTAATCAATGAAGTTTGGCAAAAAATTAATCCACCATGATTTGGGCTACTGCTTTCCATCATCTTAGGGCTTTGACCTTTGTCTAGACCATTCTATTGAATTCTTGGTCTAGAGGGAAATCTTGTGAGGATATCAGGTCCTTTTGAAATTGTTGCCCCTTTGTTGAGGTGCTATGTTTGATTACCCAAAAGTGCAATAGGTAACTTTATTGGATTGCCTTTGGCTTCGCCTGCTCCAATTGAAGAGATCACCATTTGGTGTTCAATATTATTTTGACTATCCTTTGACTAGGAGCTGGTGAAGCGGCTATTGATGCGGG
This sequence comes from Vernicia montana, assembly GCA_949750685.1. NCBI lineage: Eukaryota > Viridiplantae > Streptophyta > Magnoliopsida > Malpighiales > Euphorbiaceae > Vernicia > Vernicia montana. The sequence goes on from CATKHJ011299464.1 coordinate 17,504, forward strand.
CACAAGAATACCTCAATTTTTTATTCTTCCAATCATGGTGGATTTCATGGAGGTGAAATAGAAATGCTTGCCAAAATCCATTGATTTTTTCTTTTTTTTTTTGAGACACAACTACTTTAGACTTAAGAAAGGTGAGAAAAGAGAAGTGCATGAAAAACATAAATGTTTTATTATAACATGAGAAGATAGTACAAAAATAGAAGAAAAATTACAAAGATGGCAGACTCAGAATCGAACTCAAACTTGGACTTTGAACATGGACTCAGACTCAAATTTGGATTTTGGACACGGACTTTGAACATGGACTCAGACTCATATTTGGATTTTGGACACGGACTCAAACTTATATTTGTATTTTGACTCGGACTTAGATTCGGATTCAATCTCAGACAAGTCAGATCAGTTGAGCTTGAACTCTTCCATAACATGCTACTTGGGTAGAGGTTAGGTGGGATGAGGTGGGGTCTGGCTTTCACTTTGGTGAAGATACATGAATTACAGTGATGGATTCAGCTTGAAAGGGAAGGTGGCATGTCGTTCTTAGCCTCAAAGGTCATAGGGTTCAGATTCTTCATCGCTAGTCAGGTCAATGGTGGAGAATTCATTTTGAAATGATTCGCTCTAGATGCAATCTTCAACCTTTGATGCAGTTGCAACCAAAGCTTTAAAAGTGTGCAAGTATTGGGTTAACAAGTAGGCTTGGTAAGTTGGGAGTAGGTTTTTGATAAGGATGTCTACTTGTTCTTGCTCAGTTGGTCTGTTTACCATTTGAGCTGCTTTAGCCCTCCACCTTGTAAGGAACATGGAGAAAGACTCATTTGGAAGTTGTCTGGTGGTTTCTAAATCATGCCGGGTGACATCTGCTTCAGTATTGTAATGATATTGTTTGACAAAAGCATTACAGATATCATCCCATGTTTTCTTTTGGCTCTTGTCTAGTGAAAGAAACCATCTCTTGGCTGCACCAGTTAGGGATTGTTGGAAAAACTGAGCAAGGAGCTCATTGCTAAGTCCCAAAGGTTGCATTGCCCCCACATATATTTTCAGATGAGTCTTGGGGCAAGAGGTTCCATCAAAACTCTCCAGTTTAGGCATTTTGAATTTTGGAGGAAGTTTGGTATCAAGAAACAAGGTCAAGCTATCCATATCAATCAAGTCACTGCGGTGCTTTAGGGTTTTGATGGTTCTCTCCATAGCTTCGAGTTTCTCCATGAATATTCTCAAGTCAAGGTCAGAGAAATCTTCCTTCCTTTGAAAAGGATTTGCAAGAAAGGAAGTAGTAGATTGGGTAGCGATGTCTGGAACAACGCTAGTGTTGGTAAGGGCTTGGACCGGAACAGGATTGGCCCGATTCAGATATAGGGTGGTATGGTCCAAAACTGGGTTTGGGTTAGTCGAGTTAAGAATGGTTTGGCTAATCATAGTCCGAACTTTCTCAATGAAAGATTTTTGTTGTTCCTCAATTTGGACTTGTTGTGCATTAAGAGCGGAGGTAAGAATAGCTTAGAGCCTTTCCTCTTGCTTTTTAAGGATGGTGTCCATGGCATCTATATCAATCATCTTGGCCATTGGTACCTTTAAGAAAAATCAAAAGAAAACCTAGTGAGTGGTTGGAGATGATATGAAAAGATGATGGGAGTAGGGTAAGGTGGTGTCTGTTTTCCACATAGTGATAGGTGGGATCTGTCTTCCACATAGTGATGGGTAGAGTAAGGTGGGGTCTGTTTTTCACATAGTGATAGGTGGGGTATGTTTTCCACACAATGATGGGTAGAGTAAGGTGGAGTCTGTTTTCCACATAGTGATAGATGGGATCTATCTTCCACATAGTGATGGGTAGAGTAAGATGGGGTCTATTTTCCACATAGTGATAGGTGGGATCTGTTTTCCACATAGTGATAGGTAGGGTAAGGTGGTGGTCCTTTTCGGTAGGAAGAGGTTTCCTTTTCTGGTAGGGTAAGTGAGGGTCCTTTCTGGTAGGAAAAGTGAGAGTCCTTTCCGGTAGGAATGGTTGGATAGATTGATGGTCCTTTCTGGTAGGAGGGGGCAAAAATGATAGTCCTTTCTGATAAGAAGAGGTAATGGTCCTTTCTGGTAGGAAGGGGCAAAAATGATGGACCTTTCTGGTAGGAATTGGAAAAAAGTGATGGTCATTTATGGTAGGAGTTTGAAAAAAAGGTGATGGCCCTGATTGGATAAATTGATGGTCATTTATGGCAGAATGGGTCAAGTCGTGGGCTTAGGGGTAAAAGGTTAGGCCAAAGGAATTTGGTAAGGTACCTTGGATAAGGGGTAGGATAGAGGTGAAGGTGTTGACCCTTCATTGGTTCAAGGTATAACCTAGGTTTGAGATGAATGCTTGATAATTTATACATTATGGATGCATGATATGCATGGGAAAAATATTTCATGAGTATGCAATTGTACAAGGCTTTGCTTATGGTACATACAACCTAAGGTCAGGTTCTAGATTCATTACATGAAAGGGTAAGGGTGGCTTGCATAGGGTACCCATCACACTGAAACAGCGATATACCTAACCACATGTGAGTCAAAGAGCCTCATGTGGGTCCAACAGTACGTGCATACTTGAAAACGTCGCGAGGTGGATGATTTCACTATCAGCAAGTAGACCTAAGGAAGGTTGCCCACTCGATGTTACTTTCTATCCATTGTTTTCCTAAGAAATCTAGGTTGAAAGGCAAGGAGCCTATGCAAGTGATGCTTGAAAGCCATTTTTGCATTAAAAGTGCCAAACTTTTAAACCAATTGGTAGTCCTCTTTTCTTTATTAAAAAGAAGGTGGTCCCTAGTGGAGTCGCCAACTGTGAGGCCTCGCCTGAGCACTGGTCCGATCTGTTAGAGGGGAATCGAAATGCTCATTTAGGTTTGGTCTCACGATGGAACCCTCGGGTTCAGATTGATTGATTTTAAAAATGAATTTGGGAGTCGCCACCTTAATTTTATTTTATTTGAAAAAAGTTAAGGAAAAACCCATTTGACTCCAATTATTATCCCAATAGAAAAGTACACTAGCCCTCGATTACCAAAGATGATTCGGGGACTAGGTTTTCGGTTTATTTTAACAAAACAAGTTTGGCAAGTTTAATACACAATGGCTTAAAAATGATTTCATGAACAATATAAATAAATGAACAATAATGAATTAATTAAAATAAATAAAGCAATAAAGAAATTAAATACAGAAAGTAAATAAGAATGTTAAATTTACAAAGTAAACTAAAATAGGGGATATTTTCTCTAACCCTTATGGGATTCTAGGAAAGCAACACATTCCCCAAAATTAATCCAAATAACAAAAGTAAATAAACAAAGAAACGAAAAAAAAACACAAAAAATATGTAAATAAAATGAAAGAGGAAGAAAATTCGTTTTAATTGGATTTGATGCTTTCAAACAAGCATGCCTATGTATCCCTTCGAATAGGAATCAAAATCCACGTAGTTCACCTTTTTTGCGAAGGGGGGTTTGTTTAAATCTTAACCTTTTATCATGTTTCAGTTCATTAATTAAAAGGCGAGTTAGTAAATTTTAATCAAACAGAATTGATTACCAAGTTGTTAATTAGGTCAGATTAAATTAACAAACAAGAAGCATAAACAAGTTAATTAATTCAGTTTCTAATTAACATGTCTCTTAAAGTGATAAAAGAAAAGGGGATCATATAAAGGAAATGGGGAAAGCAATAACTATGCTAGAATAAAAGAACTAAAAGAAAGGGAATAAAAGAAAAGGGAATATGCAAAGGGGAATAACAATAAAGCAATATAAAAGAAACTAAGCCAAAAAGAAAAGGCAAACAAAACAACAAAGAAGCAAAACAAATAAATAACT
>CATKHJ011299713.1:0-26130 GCA_949750685.1 Vernicia montana
GGGCGCGACTTATCCCCTGAAACTCCACTTTACAATATAACTTCCATTTCACAAGGAATTCAATCCACAATCATCCATACATATGACATACACTTGAAATTCACTTACATACTTAATGAGAAGTCCTTACATGAATATTCGAGGTATTACATTGAGGCATGTCAATTTTAGCCTTAACAGTCATTGGGTTCAAATTCTTCATTACTATTTGGATTGGTCGTGAAGAATTCAAGTTGAAATGATTCGCTTCAGATGCAATCCTCAACCCTTGAAGTAGTTGCAACCAACGCTTTGAAGTTGGGCAAGTATTGGGTTAACAAATGGGCTTGGTAAACTAGGAGTAGGTTCTTGACAAAGATATCCACTTGCTCTTGTTCGATTGGTCGGTTCACCATTTGAGCAAACTTAGCCCTCCACCTTGTAAGGAATGCGGAGAAGGACTCATTTGGAAGTTTCTTGGTGGTCTCCAAGTCACGCCTAGTGACATCCACTTCAATATTTTAATGGTATTGCTTGATAAAGGCATTGCAAATATCATCCCATGTTCTTTTTTAGCTCTTGTCTAGTGAAAGAAACCATCTCATGGCAGCACCAGTTAGGGATTGTTGGAATAGCTGAGCAAAGAACTCATTACTAAGTCCCAAAGGCTTTATTTCCCCCACATATATCTTCAAATGGATCCTAGGGCAAGTGGTTCCATCAAATTTGTCCATTTCAGACATTTTGAATTTGGGTGGAAGTTTGGCGTTAGGGAATAAGGTCAAGGTATCCATATCAATTAGATCACTGTGGTGTTTCAAGGATTTGATGGCTTTTTCCATTGCTTCAAGTTTTTCCATGAGCATCTTGGTGTCAGGATGGGAGAAAACTTTCCCACCGTGAAGAGGATTCAAGGGAGAGGAAGTGCTAGAGTGAGTGGTGATATATGGGACTTGTATAGGTAGGGAGATGTTGGTCACAACTTTTCCCTTATTAGTCAAATCAATCATTGGGTTTGAGGGGGAGGCAATGTTGGTAGGGTTAGATTGGTTGGAGTTAGGTTTGGATGGTTAAAGCCTAGTTAAAGTTGGCTTGGTTCGGGTTAGGGTCAATATTAGTTTGATTCATCATGCCCCAAACTTCTTCAATGATGGACTGTCGTTGAGCATTCATGGTTTCTACAAAGTGGGCTTTCTGACCTTCAAAAGCAGTCTCAAGAACAGCTTAGAGATTATCTTTTTGCTTCTTAAGGAGTCTGTTTAGGAGTGTGTTCAAAGTATCGATGTCAATTGGGCCAACCATTGGTACCTTGAAAGCAAACCAAAAAAATCAGATAAGTGTTTAGGAAAAGGTATGAAAAAGGTGATGAGGACATGGGTTGGCATGCAAAAGATGGAAAAAAGGTATGAAAAGGTGATGAAGGTATGGATTGGCATGCAAATTCTGAGGAAAAAGGATTCCCTAAGGTATATAGGGCCAAATGTTTTGGGCTTTTAAAGGAGAATGTTATTTCTTGAAGGTTTTGGACCAAAAGATTTTTGGCTTAGGTTCTTGCATTTGGGTATTTTGGGTCAAAGGTTTTGGGTTTTAGGGATTATTCAATTTAGGGTTAATGGTGAAGTGTTTTGGGCCTCAAGATAATGTGTTGGGATTTTGAAAGTTTTAGGCCAAGTGATATTGGGCTTAAGGGCAAAGTATTGGATAGAATGAAGGCAATGTTCTTTAGGTGTTTCAAACTTAAAATGTTTAGATCTTTGGATGAGAGGAGAGGTTTAGGGTTGGATAAAGGATAATGGTCTTTGGATGAGAGGTGAGGTTTAGATTCATGATTTGGGAAGTGGATGTGAGCTTTAGGGTTGGATAAAGGATAATGGCATTTATGGTTCTTGATTTAAGGTTTAGGGATGAAGGTGTTTGAGGTTCACATTTGGAAAATATGGTTAAAGGTGATGGTTTTTGGATGAAAAGGGCAAGAATATTTAGGGTTTAAGGCTTGATATGTGAGGTTTGGGTGTTTGGTGTTAGGTTAAAGGATAAGGAAGTGGTGCTTTGAGGTTTATAGATAAGGGTGTTTGGATAGAGAGGGGTGTTTAGGGCTTAAGGTTGATAGGAAAAGTTTTGGGCCAAAATGACTTTAAGCTTTAGGGTTTGATGGTGAATAGGTTATAGACCTAAGCCTTATGTTTTGGGATGGTTGACTCTCCATTGGACTCAAGGTTCTTGGGTATGCATGTGATATGTATGTATGCAATGAAAAGTATTTTATGATTATACAACAATACAACAGGCTTGATTTATAGTACATACAATCTATAGTCCAAGATCTAGGTTCATTATATGAAAAGGTAAGGGTGGTTTGAAGGGTACCCATTACACTAGGGCAGTGATATACCTAACCACATGTGAGTCAAAGAGCATCACGTAGGTCCAACAGTATGAACTGCCCGTTACACCTATGAAAGGATCAAAGGATTCGTCGCTAGGTGGATGCTTTCGTTATTAGCGAATAGACCTAAGGAGGATTACCCACTCAATGCTACAATCGCTATCCATTGTTTTCCTAAAAGCTAGGTTATAAGGCAAGAGCCTATGCAAATGATGCATAAAAGCTATCATTATATTAAAAAGCCAAACTATATTTAACCAATTAGTAGTCCTCTTATTTCTTTTATTAAAAAGATGGTGGTCCCCAGTGGAGTCACTAACTGTGAAGCCTCGCTCGAGCACTAGTCCGATCCGCTAAGGAATCGAAATGCTTATTTGGGTTTAGTCTCATGGATAAAGCGCTCACGCTTATTGATTGCTTTTGAAAAATTTATTTTTTGGGAGTCGCCATCTTAATTTTATTTTAGTTGGGAAAACCTAATTATGACTCCAATTTTTACCCGAAATAGAAAAATGCACTAGCCTTGAAACCAAAGAGGATTCGGGGACTAGGTTTTTAGTTTATTTTTTAGGAAAATAAGTTTGGCTTTTTTAATATAAAAATAGCTTAAAAATTATTTCATGAACATTTATAAAATGCATGCAACAATTAAAATGTGTGCTCATTTATCCATCCATTCATTCCATACATAAAGCATAAAAAAGAAAAAAAAATTAAAGTTACATAAAAAAAAACCCAAATTAGGGGATACCTTCTCTAGCCCTTATGGGTTTTAGGAAGGTCACACATTCCCCAAACTATTCATAAAATGGTGCAAAAACAAAATACAAATGGAAAAGAAAGAAAAAGAAGGTGATAGAGGGGATAAGTTGGTTAGTTTTAAATGGATTTGCCATTTGAAACAAGTGTGCCTGCGTATACCTTCGAATGGAAATAAAAACTCACGCAGTCCTCCCATCTTGCGATGAGGCTTAATTTAGCCTTACCATTTTATCATGTTTTGGTTGATTTTAATTTAATTGATTTATTAATTAATTAGTACCCATTAGATTAATTAATTAAGAGAGGAGTAGAAGAAGAAGAAAGAAGGCAGGGAGCCTTAGGGGAGAAAAAGCATTTCTAAGGAGGAAAATAATGAAATGAAAAATGAAAAAAAGACAGAGATTAAGTGCTTACTTTTCACTTGCATCGCTTAGGGACGTAGGGTGGATGGAGCGGCTTACCGGATCTCAATTCCACCTTTCTCAGCTTGATGGAATGGAAGGGTTTGCCTCGAATGGCGGGGAAAAATTGAGAGTCAAAAACGAATAAGGAAGTTGTGACCCCTAATTGCTTTGCAAATCAAGAAGCAAAAGCAAAGCCAAAAATAAAAATAAAAAATTTTAATTACAAAGCTCGTTCCCTGTCGAACCAAGCTAGGAAGAAAGAGAGATTGATTTGCTTGAGTCAAAGGTTAATTAGACAAGCTAGGATTGAAGAAAACTGTGTTTGGAGGACCTCTATTTATAGGATGAGGAATGGAGGAAGGGTTTATAATCTTCATATGTGGGATTTCTACAAGAAAGAGGGCTGAAAATCAAATTTCAATGTCAATTGCCGCGCCCGGGGCCTACGGTAACCGTACATCTAGCCCCTTTTTTTTTTTTGGTGTAAATTTAAGGGTTCACAAGTACACTAAGTCTTATTATGCCTCTAGTAGGACTTGTTCCTAGACTTGTCTAGATCTTATTTGACTCTGCTTCTAAAGGACTTTGTGCCTTACGATCTTTTTCCTCGCCGGAGCTAGGTCTTATGATGCCTATAATGAGGTCTTACTACCTCGTAGATTTTCGCCTAGAGTTCATTAGGTTATTATATAAAATAATGCTTTCTCAATTTATAGAACCTCTTCTGATGAGCATTTTTGGAATTCTCTAGCTTTTGGCCTCCTTTCTTAGAAAATGAAGGCTTGATTATACTGAACCTTGGTTGCTAGTAGCACATTAGTGACCTTTTGAGTTGTGGTGTTCTAGGGCCTTCCTTTTTTGGTCTTTACATAGGTTCTTTGCCTCCATCCTTAAGCCTATTCACCCTGGTACTTTAGAATTGACATGCATGCAATACCTAGGAATTATGGCTGAAGGGTCAAGCAGAGTAAAGCTTTTTGAGGGTACTCAGGCTTTCTAAGACTTGCTTCCAAGGATTTATTCCTTAGAAGATGCTTAAACTCCTTTATTCTTCTTATTGATTCAACCCATTCCAGTTGAGTTGAAAAATGGGAATCTGTGGTCTCGTGGACACAGATGTATTGTTTTGTCCCCACGGATGTCTCCCCATAGATGATGCCAATTTCTGATGGGTTTTTTTTTGTGGGTCTCGAACCTTGACGCCACCTATCAGCTGAGACTTGGAGTCGGAAGTGCTAGATTTGAGCAACTTGGAGATGTATTACTCTATCGTTGGGCCTACTGCCTTCATAAGAAAGGAATAAGGTAGAGAAACAAGTATTAAAAGGCCAAGCCTATGGCCTAACACAAGCCCTCCGATGCTTAAGTTAGTGACTGCATCTTATGGAATTAAGGCTTATGGAATTTGAGTGGGTTTCTAGAGTTATTACCACTACTTTTCCTGTTTAAGTGTATGACTTTGTCTCTGAATGGTCGACCTCGTCCCTTTAGGAAGGGAGGAAAGGTTTGTATTTAAATTGCTTTCCTGCCTTAGGAATTAGAGTGAGTGGGCGATGTGGCGCCTTCTGATTAAGGAGTTTTGGTCATGTCATATTGCAGTTGGACAGTGGAATGACATGTCTACGTAGTCTCCTGTCAAGTGTGGAGCCTTGTGATACTCGAATCCTATTTCCTAGAGGTGTCAGAGATTGCACATCTGAGAAGTTTGGAAGAAAGTGCTAAGGAGAAATCTCCATATAAGCAAAGCAAGCTCGTCTAGTGGCGGAGTAGAGTACTGCTGGGGCAAGGTACTTACTGCCTTGGACGATCTCTAGGATGAGGCAAAAGTGGCTTGTCCATAATGCTTTAGGCCTGGCGATCTTGGTGGTTTGAGGCCTAATGTATGTAGCATTTGGTTTGTCTTGGATTTGGTCGAAACAACCCATTTGGTGTAGCCATTTTTTGTCCTTATCACCACTGATTCTACAACTTTGTTTGTTCTACAAATCTATTCTTTCCACAACTACGTAGTATGAAGTTCTCTATTTTAAGATATTAAGTGTGTACTACTCATACCTGTGTCAACCTAATACATTCTCCTTTAGTGTAATATTCGTATATATTTTGAGTTATGCAAGACCACTTTTCCTTATCTTAGTGATTAAACTCTTTATTCCTTATAAAGTCGAATGTGGTATTTATTTTCATAAAAAAAAAAAAAAAAGCAACTCTATTTTTCTTAACACACACACATACATACATACATGCATACATACATACATATATATATATATATATATATATATATATATATAGTTGTGTAACCCAGTTAATATTAGGTTTCATTTGGACAAGTATGTATTTAAAATGAGTGTTTAGAATTGAATTTTAAGAATAAAATTATACAAAAAAAATTATTATAATCTCGAATCCAAATACTCAATATCATATTATTCAAAGTGAATTTTACTAAAAAGAAATTACTTTTAATATATTAAAAAAAAAGAAGTTAATATGAAACTTGATAATTAATGAGAAGAGTAGAAAAAAGGGGATGTTATTGCCAGAATGAGTTCTGTTATTGACAGAGTTATTAATTTTATAAAATCATGTATAGACAAAATTATCATTTTATTAATTATATTCAATTAAAAACCCACTATTTGTTTCCTTTCTTAGTTCATTATCTTCCATTCCTATTTTCTCAAAAAATATTTATGCACAGAGAAATATATATATATAAAAATATTTTTTCATTACTATTCATTTTAAATCAAATCAAATCAAACACATGAAAAAAAAATATAAATCCAAATCCTATATAGAATATAATAGTATAGGGTTCTATTTATAATCTATATGCTGCAATTTCTAATCAATTTTTTAGTAAATTTCACATAAAAAAAAGTTCCAAATAAGAATTTTGACAAATTTCAGAGAGAGTTGGAGTTGTGTGTGTGTGTGAGTGTGTAGGGAGAGAGAGGTAGAGAGAGTGTCACGACTTGACTCTAAGGGCACGTGATTAGCATAAGGGCACGGGAAAGCATAAGGTTTTTAGAATCTGTAGTGATCTTGACTTAGGTTGCACGGAAACGAAAATGGGAAAATGAGAAATGTGGAAACGAACACGCAGAAAACGACATTTTCAAAAAATATAGAAAACGAAATGTGGGGGAAACGCAAAAATATAAAAAATTTAAGGGTATATTTGCAAATATTATATATATATATATATATATAAAACTATTAAAGATGATCAATTGTCCAATCAACATTCAACCATCAAGATCAAAATTATCAAGTATGATAATAGATAATAACAAACCAAGTTTTTATAAAAAAGAAACCAATTGTTTATAAATTTCATAATCCAAACTAATAATAGACAGTAGTACTTTATGGAATTACATTCAAAAAAGAAAACACATTACAAGATATTCATGGAATTTCTTCAACTTGATCATCCTCCTTATTCTCCATATTTTCATTAACATCTTCATTGAAGAGCACACGCTCTAGTTCTGGTTCATCCAAGGAGAGGTTAGCCATGCTAAGAATACCGATGTCTTCCAAGCTCCCAAATTCATCTCCACCAACATCTCATGTTTTAGTCTTCTCATCATAATATTGGGAATTGCTCCTTGATAAAAGATGGAGATCGTTGTGAATAAACACCAAATCTTCAGCATGTTGTGGAGTTAGTTTATTCCTTCTAAATGAATGAATGAAGGAATAAGTACTCCAATTTCTTTCACAATAAAAATAGGAAGTAGGTTGTGCAAGCACTTTAAAAGCCAACCTTTGAAGCAAAGGTGCACTTGAACCATAGCATTCCCACCACTTCCTAGAGTTTGTCTCATACCTATTAGCAATAGAATCAGGATTCCCAAATGGCCCACTTTTGAGAGAGAAGTTAGCATACTCATCATTAGCTTTAACACACTCATCATCATCTGAGAAAATTCTCTTAAAACATTTGTTTCTTTCTATAGATTATTCCCCATCCATTTGTGGAGAAACTCTACCTTCTCTTTCTTGAAGCCATTTATCAATATAATACCTTGAAAAGAAAAATAAACCCAAAGAAAATTAAAAAACAAAAATAGAGTTCAAAAATAATAATGAAAGAATTATAAAAGAAATTCACCTTGGGTTCAATGAATGAGCTAAACAATGAAGTGGAGTGTTATTCTTAGCCCAACGATCAACAAGAATGCAATGAACCATATCATAAAAGGAAGAAGAATCATTCAACTACTTTCCTTCATACTTATATATAACACCCTTCACTTTTTTTTCTCATAGAATCCCACATCTCATAAACCAAATGAAGGCATGGATTGTTTGTATCACAAACCCTAATCATTTCATAAATAGGGTTAGTGAAAGCTAAAATATAATTAACCTTCTCCCACCAATCTTCATCCACCACCTTTTCACAAACAAATCTAGCTTTTTCTTGATCATATGCTCGGTATTATGCCCATTATTCACTCATTACCATTGCTTCTAAAGCACACCTAATAAGTTTAAATCTCTTAAGCATAACAACAATATAAGCAAAACAAGTATCAACAACTGAAAGCAACTTTAAAGGGTTGAACCAATTATACATAACAAGAATTATTGAATGATTTATTATAAAATTCATGATTTGCACAACATCTCCATGTACTTCAGTGATCCAATGACACTCAACATATGTTTCTTCATTAGTATCCACATTCTTAGTTGCACATATGTTCTTCAAAGCAAGATTAAGAGTATGAACAACACATGGAGTCCAACAAATATGTGGAAACATACCTTCAATAATTTCCCCAGCAACCTTACAATTTTTAACATTATCAGTGATTATTTGAACCACTTTATGGTGACCAACCTTATGAATTACTTCTGTCAATATATTAGGAATAAAATGCTTATCCTTCACCTCACATGAACAATCCACAACTTTAATAAACATAGGGCCAGATTCACAAACAACCTTTACATTAATCAAAAGCCTCCTTTATGGGTCACTCCATCCATCACTCACAATGTTAACACCCTTTTCCAACCAAGTTCTTTTTATGCGTTCTAATAATCTCTGTACATGTTCCTTCTCTCTCTGAAGTGATGTGGTTCATAATTTATTATAACTAGGAGGGACATAACCACCAAATGGATGATTAGTAGCTAGTGTATAAGAACTAATATAATAGGGAATTTTTGAAAAATTAAAAGGTATACCCCCAGTATAGAACACTCTAGCAATCTCTTCATCAAGTTAATTTATAACTTGCAGATCAAAAACTCTAGCAATAAGAGAATCATCAATTCTTTTCCTTTTTAAAACATCTAAAGTACTTGGTTAATTTATAGACAAAGAAGGAATTTGATTGCTAGAAGAAGGCAAAAAAAACTCATTTAGATTGTGTATTTGAGATTCTTATTGTGACCTCATCCTCATGTTTTCTCATATCAGAAATATCTTCAACTCTCACTTTCTTACAAACATCAATCCCTTCCCCAGTAATTTTTAACAAATGAGCCCTCACTCTAGTGTAAGTTACTTGCTTTTCTTGATTACAGAAATTATATATCCATTTGACATTACCTCCCCCTTCCTCTGTTTTTGCAACTGTAGTGACATATTTCCACAAAGGATTATTTTTCATCCAACTTTGTAGTTGTAGAACTCACACTATGGCTAGAGCTAGAACTTCTAGTACCGTCCATGGAATTCAACAAGATAATATAAAACCTGAATGGGATTATACAAGTATTAATAATAATCAAAACAATTAAAATGATTCCATTAATTATATAAAGCTATGTGAAAGAAAAAAAAATTGCTATGTGAATTGAACAAATACCCAACCAAAAAACCCAGCAGCAACAACCATGCATTAATCAAATACCCAGCACCAGTAGCAGCAATAACAAATAAAAAAAAAATAAAGGAAATTACCTACCTAGACATAGCTAAACCCAACAACAGCAAAGCAATTTCGTGCAAAAATCCTAGGTGCGTCAACTAACGGTGTCAAATGTTGGCGATAGTGAATAGCCCTAGCAAAACCCTAGACCAAGAAAAATACAATAATAAAAATTAAATACATTTTCAACTAATTAAATAATAGTAAACTAAAAATAGCAGCAAAACCCAGCAAAAAACACATCAAAAACACCATAATCTCTACCCAAGCAGATTGCTTTTTCAAAAACCCAACAATTTCAAACCCAAAGCCCATCAAATATCAACAACTGAAAATAAAAAAAACATGTGAAAGAAAAAAATTAAAATTACTTATCCATAAATGATCAAGAAAGGAGAACAACGGACCAATTTAGCCAAATTAAAACAAAATAAATAATAATAATAATAATCAACACAAAAATTCATCATCAGATTAATCCACCAAATCAAACAAAAAAATGAGCCTAGAAAACGAGCACAACAAAACCCAAATTAAAAAACAAATTACCTAGAAGAATGGCAAGAACGACCAAAGAGAAATGCGAGTCATCAACAAGGGGTCAACTGTCGTCACTTCACAAGTCGCTGTTGCCATCGCAGTCACAGATGGATGATGGGTGGTGACCTAGGAGTCGATAGAGAGAGAGGATGAGGGAGTAGAAAATATTTAGATTTGGGTGCCCTAACTCCCTAACTTAGGGTTGATTTCCAGGAGAAACGTGTTTCCATAAAGGAAACGTGTTTCTTTTTCTTTTCTTAAATTGTAGAAACGGGCCCGAAACATTTCATGCTCATTCCAATGAGTTTCCTACATTTTCGCGTGTCTGAAACATGGAAATGCAGGTTCATTAGCATTTTGATGCATCTTTGAGCTTGACTATCCACTAAACAATGAAACTGCAATATAACAGTTGTAATATCAACAATCAAGGGGCTTTGGGCCCACTTATCAAGTACAATTTGTGTAAAACATCATATCACTACCACTCAAGGCTAAAATATCCAAATATCATCATCAGGTTCCTGCTAACAGAACATAAAATTATCCAGAATGAGGAAGCTCAACTATCCTCCAAACTCAACACACTTATATATATCCAAACAAATAACCATAATATATTGAATTACACATAACGAATTAAAAATGTGAAATTCTAGAATTTAAAACATATTACAATCCATAATTATACATATACGAATAATAATAAAAAATACTCCACTGCCGAAGGATGAAAGGTAGGGATGAATCAACAAAATTTAACTTCTTCTCTAGGGCTCAATTTGCAACCTAGAAAAAAATAGAGACACAAGAGTGAGCTTCTCAACTTATTGTGTGATAAAGTCCAATATATAATCCTAGTGTCATACAATCATTCTAGTAATATTGATGCTTATGCAAAATGCCAAAACAATCAAGTAATCACATAATCATTAAGTATAAGAATCAGTCAATAGAAACCACATTAAACATCAATCTAGGGAGCTGATCCCCCTCTCTGGCTCTTTGAATCTAAATATTGTCTCTTATAATCCATACATAGGGTTTCACCATCACGACCTAAGCTAAGTAGTGCTAACCCAACTGATAGCAACGCTGAGAGATGAGTAAGCCCGCAGCTATCATACACCAATGATAACTCATCATATTTCAATCATCATAACATACTCATAATCATAATCATAATCCTACATGGTCTTATATCATCCTAATCCCATCCGAACATCCATAAGTAATAGATAACATAGTTTATAATGAAACATTCAGTAGATGCAATGCATGAGAGACAGATAAAATTTATTAGAAAATATTACTCACAAACTTGACGGAATCCAAACTAGCTCTCCTTAGAGTGTCGGTTGTCTAGTGGCTAGGAAGATGCCTGAAATGCCTATACTGGATAACAGATGAAGAATATTATAATACAGACAACCTAATTTTAACCATTAAAGTTATACCTAAATGACTTCTAGGATTCTACCAAAATTTTGGCAGTCTTTCCTATAACTAGGACATTTACCTCATGTAACAAGAAGAAATAGCACTTCTAAATAGCTCTCAGAGCTCAAGATAATCTATAACAACATACTCAACTCAATTGCCCCATTCGGACCTCCAAACTAGACAAACAACCTAACTGTCATTCTCCAATCATACACAAACTCAACCATAAAACATCATTTAAAAGTAATTTACTTAAAAGATAGCTTAAGTATGTAAAAGTTTCTATAAATCATTTATGTTTATAAGCATTCTTTTTACAAAACTCTTTTCTTTAAAACCTTTCTAATAAATTATGTACATAAAGTAAACTTCCTTTTAATAAACTTATTTAAAATCAATTCAAATCATTAATTCCTTTAAATCATATATTGAAAGAAGGAGAAAAAAAACTCACGAGTTTCTCCTTAGCAGAAGCGGATTGATTTGCAGACAGAATTATCAGTCAATAGAGAATCATGAACAAACTCCACAATATCCACAGCCTAGATTCCTTAGCTTTCAATTTTATAGAGTTTTTTGTTATTTTCTATTTTGTTCACACATTTCACACATATGCACGTTCTTTTTCTTTTAACGTGCAGATAACTTCCTATATGGGAAGTTATCTCCCCTTAATCAACAACTGCCCTTTGGCAGTTATTCAAAAAACTCATGGGTCGGGTTTCCCATTATGGGTGGACTCGACCCAAATATCCAACATCTCTCATTCATACTTAATGGGAAGCACAACAAACTCAAGAGAACACATTCTTTATGCTTTGCAACAATTCATACTTCAAAAATAGGTCATGCGACTAGCATACTTTGAGAGCTCGATGCTACACATCTGTTAGGAATATATAACATCTCGATTATATAAAAAATAATTTAGAGTAGATTATAGTATGTAGTACCTAAGACCATTTTATCACTTTTATCTTCTCTCACGATCTCATTTGTGATTATACTTTGCATTCACAATTATATTTTAGTTCACAGATAAATTATAATTGGTCAACCAGTGAATACAAATTAATGTGATACTCCAATGATCTTCCTCTTCTCATGATTCTCTTAACCTTAACTTAACTCGCTTTTCTAGAGATGTCTTGTCAGACTATATCATTCATAATCCTTTTGCAACATTCTAAGATAGTAAACATTAAATTAAGTCTAGAGTAGTTGATAGAAGTCGTGAGGGTACACTATAAGGTTTACTTCATCTCAGGGTCTCACACAATATTAAGTTGAGATCTTTACTTATATTACCCTTGTTGGTCGATTCTTGCACACGTGGTATGAATCACATACTACAACATTTTCTCCTTGTCCATGGAGCATATGTCTTTCTCAAAATTAATGTTGTACATATGATAATTTAGACACGCTTAGCATCTAACTTGAGTTCATAAATCTACTCTTTAATAAATTTATCTCACTTGAACTCACATATGGTAATAAGGACAAATATAGTGAAACTTAAATCACTTACCATTGTTATAATGACCTTTAGTCATTATATAAATCGACATTCCAAATTTTAAGTCTGAGCTCTTTGTTATCACTTAGATAATAAACTTAAAATTTATCTCATCTCTATACATCACTAAAATGATAGAGGCGATTACCTCTGTGAGAGGGTCAATCTCTTATATGTCCAACACACTTCTCAAAAAATAACTAAGAATGTACTAAAGAACATTCATATGTATGTATGTTAATAAACTCCATTATCATTTAGACATTAATGAAACATTCATAAACATTGGGAAATGTAAATAATTTAAGTACATTAACATCTACACAATCCATGAGATTTTGTATGCTCAACAAATACATCTCTGGGAACATGCTTTGTTAGTGGATCTACAATCATATCTCGCCTAAAAATGTACTTCATGTTTACTTCCTTGCATACAACCATGTCTTTAACGAAATTGTACTTGGTATCTATGTGTTTGGTTTTACAATGGAACTTTGGTTCTTTAGTATATGCAATAGCCGTTTAACTATCACATTTGACTAACATTGGATCAGTGCAACTAGCGGTGACCCCCAGATGATCCAATAACCTTTTAACCCACACAGCTTTTTGTACTGCCAAAAAGAATGCCACGAATTCGGCTTTCATCATTGATAAAGCTATAGATGATTGTTTCTTACTACTCCAGGATATGGCACCATTATTGAGTAAGAAAATGAATCCAGAGGTAGACTTTCTCTCATCTAAGTCTCCTCCCTAGTCAACATCAATATAGCCTCTCAAATACATATCATAGACTTGATAGCACAATGAGTAATCAACAGTTCCTTTTAGATACCTCAGAATCCTATTTATAGCTTTCCAGTCTGCTGGACTTGGGTTGGATTGGTATCTGCTTACCACGCCAACGGCAAAATAGATGTCTAGTCTTGTACACATCATAGTGTATATAAGGCTACCAACTGCAATAGCATAAGAAACTCTACTCATTTGCTCCTTTTTCTCTTGAGTCTTGGGACACTATATTTGGCTTAGGCCTTTGCCTTTAGCAATAGAAGTATCTATGGGTTTATAGTCTTGCATTTTAAATCACTCAAGTACTTTTTTGATATATGTCTCTTGCATAGAGATAATATTTTCCTTGGACAATATCTTGAAATCTAAACTCCAAGAATATATGCAGCTTCACCCATATCCTTTATTTTGAAGTTAGATGATAACCATGCTTTGATATCATAAACATACTCCTTGTCGTTTCCAGCTATTAGGATATCATCGACGTTCAATGATAAAATCACAAATTTATCCTTATACCTATTGGTATACATGTAATGATCCTCATTAATCATAATGAAATCATATGAAACAATTGTATTCTGAAAGCGAATATACCATTACCTAGACGACTACTTGAGGCCATAGATAGACTTCAAAATTCTACAAATTTGGTGTTCATGGCCTTTTTTAATGAAACCTACTGGTTGTTCCATATAGATCTCTTCATCTAATTCCCCATTAAAAAAAGTAGTCTTTACATCCATTTGATGTAATTCAAGGTCCAGGCTTGCAACTATAACTAGAATTAAGCAAACCAAGGTAAACCGCACAATAGTTGAAAAAGTTTCCTCATAATCAATTCCTTCCTGTTGTATATACCCTTTTGCAACTAGACGAGCTTTGTAACTTTCAATGGTACCATTAACTTTTTACTTTATTTTGAGAACCCATTTATTCTCAATGGCCTATCATCCTTTTGGGAGATTAACCAGTTCCTAAACCTGGTTAGACCTCATGGACTCCATTTCCTCTTCCATTGCTTTATTCCATTTATCCTTAGCAAGGCAAAAGAGAGCCTCATTAGCATTCTTTGGCTCATCCTCTTTTTGTGGAAGAATCATAAAAGCTTCACCACCTTCAATCTCAAATTGATGGCGAGGAATGCTTATACGATTGCTTCGACGCAATTGAGATTTTCTCAAATTGTTCCCACTCGGACTAGGATCACCTTCATTCATATGAGATGATGAAATCGAGACAATTGAAACTAATTCATCATCTATCAAAATCCTCCCACTTGAATGAGGTGATACTAATAAGTGTTGATCCATGGTTTCAAACAGTGATAAGTCTTGACCTATATCACCCTGTTTAGGAAACTCATCCTCTAAGAATGTGACATCATGTGATTCAAACTTAGTTACACTCCCACTGTACTGCTCACTTATAAACACGTAACCTTTTAAGGTTTTGAAGTACCTTACAAAGATACTTTTCTTTCTTTTCAAACCTAATTTTCCATATTTATGAGAGGAATCATGTATATAAGCAGCACATCCCCAAGGTTTCAAAACACTTAGATCAGATTTTCTACCAATCCATGACTCATATGGAGTGGTGGAAATTGATTTTGTAGGCACTTAATTAAGTATAAATGTGGCAATCAACAGTGCATCACCCCAAAAAGAGATAGGCAAATGAGCTTGTGCCATCATAAACCTAACCATCTCAAGAAGCGTTATATTTCTCCTTTTTGCAACACTATTTTGTTGAGGAGTTATGGGAATACTCAATTCAGGTTGTATCCCTTTTTCATTACATATCTCTCTTAACTGATTTGTGAGGCCTCACCCGAGCACTGGTCCGATATGCTAAAAGGGAATCGAAATGCTCTTTTGGGAAAAGAACTCACGATGAAGTTCTCGGGCTTATTTTTTATTTTGAAAAGTGCTTTTCGAGAGTCTTCACCTTAATTTATTTTTATTTAGGGAAAATATAAGGTAAAAACCCATTTTGACTCTAATTTTATCCTAAAGGAAAAGTTCACTAGCCTTGAAACCAAAGAGGATTCAGGGACTAGTTTTTCGGTTTACATTAACAAAATAAGTTTGGCAATTTAATATAGAAGTGACTTGAAAAATAGATTTCATGAATAGTTTACAAGCTGCATGAACATTTTATAAAAGATGCATGAACAATCCATTTTTTATTCAGAGAAAAGCAAACATTTAATAAAGAAAGTAAAAGAAAAGGAAAGAAGTTAAGATTACACGTTGTGAGGCCTCGCCAGAGCACTAGTCCGATCCGCTAAGGGAATCGAAATGCTCTTCAGGAGAAATTCCACGATTGGAACCTGCTATGAGTTTGAAAAATTGGATTTTGTATTTTGACATTGTAAAGGGAGTCGCCACTTCAATTTTATTTGTTTTAATTGGAAAAATTAAAGGAAAACCCAAATTAGATTGACTCCAAATTTGTTTAATTTATCCCACTAGAAAGGCACTAATCCCCAAGTGACTAAAGAGGGCTCGGAGATCAGGTTTTGGTAATAAATAATAATTTTATTTAGTTAGGCTAAGGTGCAAAATAACTTTTATGTAAAGATAATTTTCATGCATGAACAAGAATAAAAATGATGAATGAAAAAGTTACAAGTGATGCAAAAAGCAAAATAAGATAAGATGATCTTTTCTCTAGCCTTTATAGGTACTAAGAAAAGCACATATTCTTCAATTAATTTAATAAAGGAAATTCATAAAGGACATATAAAGAAATAAAAGAAAGAAAAATAAAAAAGGGAAAATATTATTTAAAATATTTTGGAGTTGATGCCTTAAAGGTTGGAATGTCTGCGTATCCCATTGAATAGGAATCAAACCCCATACAGTTTTTCCTTCTTGAGAAGGAGGGGTTTTGATAAAAGAAGTTGATTTGGTTTATTAATTTAATTTAGATTTTAAATTAATAAAATTTAGATATTTTCAGTTTTAGGCCTAAATAAAGCGTAGCAAGAGAATGAATTCTAATTCTGAATTTATAATTTCAAAAGGAAAGAAGAAATGAATTATACATTTATTTTTCTTGGCTTTCTCACGAACAGGGTAAACTTAACTCCAGATCTGAGCTCCACTTCAAATTGGGAACTTCAAAATTAGGCTTTAAACAGCAACATTTTTTGTCACGACCTGACTTTAGGGGCACGTGACCAGCACTAGGGCAGGAGAAAGCTTAAGGCTTTCAGAACCCGTAATCAGCCTGACATGTCTAATCAACAAAGAATATACCAAAGAATCATAACTCAAGGGCTAAGGGCTCACCTGCCAACAGAATCTGTACCCAACATCATAATAAATCCATTCAAGTCACATCTCAAAATATCACTAGGTTCCTGTTTAGCATAATATCTCATCATGCCATAATACAGACAAACAGGTACCAACCAATAGTATTAATACAGATACAAGTTCAATCTACTATAATTGCAGAATCTAGAATTTTAATATTATACATAACCACAAATTAAAATAAAATCCACTGCTGGAGGAGATGGCAGGGAAACTCAACAATAATAATGACAGTAAGGCTCATCCTGCAACTTGAAAAAAAAAATAGGGAAATAGGAGTGAGCGCCTGAACTCAGTGAATGATACTAACCAATATACAAACCCGGTGCTCTAAGATCAATCTAGTATTAGTGCTCATGCAACGTGCCATACAAAAAAATAATCATGTAATCATACAAGGATGGGAATCACTCCACAAGAACCACACTAAGCCTCAATATGGGGAGCTGATCCCTCTATCCTGGCTCTCTGTAACCAAGTACTGTCTCTTAAAATCCAATACATAAGGTCGCAGTCGTCCTTGGCTTAAACCATGCAGCACTGACCCGACTGGCAGCAACACTAGGCGATGAGCAAGCCCACAGCCGTCATACACCAGTCATAGCTCATCAATCACAATCATCATCATATCATAATCATAATCACAATCCTAAGTGGTCCTTATGTCATCCCAATCCCATCCAGCATCCACAATTAATATGCAGCACATATTTAATGAAACATTCACATTCATATGCCAAAATATTCATTTGATATTTATAATGCATAATTATATATACATATATACATACAATAAATATAAATGCATGGAAAGCAGGAAAATATATTAGGAAGTATCACTCACTACGTAGGTGTGAAAAATTAAACACGATCAATGACTAGGACCTGGGGCTGTAGAAGATGGTCCTGGACGATTTAGAAAATAAAACATTAACATATTATGAGAATAAGAATTTAAAAGAATAAAAGATAGACACATCCTAAGAGTGTGGACAAATCTACCAAAATTCGATAGAATTTCCCCTAAAATAGACTGAATCCCCCTGGAACGCAGACAACAGATTTAATCCAAATAAATCTTAGATGCTCTCTCCAGAGCTCTCATAATCAACTCACAACACAAATCCAACATTTTAGAACGCAGAATTTATAGTCCAAAATTAATTACTGGAATTAATAATATTTCTTAACAATTTCGAAATACTTTAATTAACCATAATTAATTATCTAAACTCATCAACAGCTCAATCCAATAAAACTATTCAATCCAAAAGTCAATTTAAACATCGAAAATAATTTTTGGACAATCGAGCGATACTTACCGGAGAGTCACCGAAAAAGTCACCAGAAAACAAAACATCAACTGTATCGTATAGTGGCAAAATTGGTGTCAGCGGATTCGTATCGAAACATAGATACTGGAAATATACACCACTCTCCCTCACTCGCCGGAGGGTCACCGAAAAATGTGTCGGCAATCTAAAGATTTTGCAGGATATCGGCCAAAATCAAACATCCACTAAAATTAGCAAATGTGGCACCAAATCGAAGCTCAAGAGAAGAGGAGTTCAATGGTACTAGAATCGGCGAGAACGGAGATCGAAGTTGGCCGGAATGAGCTGAAGAAGTCCACTGTTGGCATTTCGATTAGGCGGCGTGTCTGGTGGTGTTCGATGGCAAGCTTGTACCAGGCGACTCGTCTGAGGCCGGGCTTCCTCCCTAGCTAGCGCGTACAGGCAGACGGCGGTCGGACAATGGCGATATCAAGGGCAGAAGCTCCCTCTCTCTCTCTCTCTCTGCTCCCGTTCCCCCAATTCCCAGCAGGCTCTGATTGGTTCCTTTTAACCAATCAGAGCTGAGCATATATATATATATATATATATTCTGAAAATTAATTCAACAAAATAGAAAATAATTAATTAATTAATTTTAACTAAATAAAATACTCAAATAATAATAAATTTTATAATTTAAAATTCAAGATATTACAATCTCCCCTCCTTAAGAGAAATCCGTCCTCGAATTTGAATAAAGATAGTAATTCATAAAGATCATACTCATTTTATTAAAATAACACTAACTGAAAATCATTAATTATTAGTATATAAAACGTAAAAGCATTAAAACATCATATTACAAAACAAAATCAACTAGCCTCGAACAAATAAGGGTATTTATCTCTCATCTCAACCTTTACTTCTCAAGTACACTCTTCGGTAGTGTGATTACGCCACATAACCTTAACCATAGAAATTTCTTTAGAATGAAACCTGTGAATCTGGAAATCCATTATAGCTACAGGAACTTCCTCATAAAATAGATTTTCACAAATCTGAACCTCTTGTGGCTGTAACACATGAGAAGGATCGGGGATATATTTCCTCAACATAGAGATATGGAACACAGGGTGAACATGAGAAAGGTCTGATGGCAAGTCCAAACGATACGCGACTGCTCCAATTCTCTCAATGATCATGTATAGGCCAACATACCTCGGTGCCAACTTTCCTTTCTTACCAAATCTCATTACTCCTCTCATAGGAGAAACCTTTAAGAAGACAAAGTCACCTACATCAAAAGAAAGTTCTCTACTTCTTAGATTCGCGTAACTCTTTTGCCTGCTAAAGGCAGTCCTCAGCCGCTCTTGGATTATATGAACTTTCTCTGAAGTGATCTGAACTAAATCAGGTCCTGCCAACTTTCTTTCTCCAACTTCCTCCCAGCAAACTGGAGATCTACACTTCCTACCATACAGAGCCTCATAAGGTGCCATTTCAATACTGGTATAATAACTATTATTATAAGCAAACTCAATTAATGGCAAGTGCCAATCCCAATGACCTCCAAAGTCAAGTATGCACATTTGAAGCATATCCTCCAAGGTTTGAATCGTTCTCTCAGACTGACCATCTGTTTGAGGGTGAAAAGTTGTGCTGAAATCTAACCTTATACCCAAAGCGTCTTGTAAAGATTTCCAAAATCTGGAAGTGAATTGGGGCCTTTTATCTGACACAATGGAGACTGTAACTCCATGCAAGCAAACTATCTTTTCCACATACAACCTTGCATATTTAGCCATAGAGTAATTGACTTTCACAGGAATAAAGTGTGCCAATTTGGTTAATCAATCCACGATAACCCATATAGAGTCATACCTTGCAACAGTCTTAAGCAACCCAGTCATAAAATCCATAATGATCCTTTCCCATTTCCATTCAGGAATAGGAAGTGGCTGCAACAATCCAG
This sequence comes from Vernicia montana, assembly GCA_949750685.1. Classification (NCBI taxonomy): domain Eukaryota; kingdom Viridiplantae; phylum Streptophyta; class Magnoliopsida; order Malpighiales; family Euphorbiaceae; genus Vernicia; species Vernicia montana. Next base: position 20,304 of record CATKHJ011299713.1, read on the forward strand.
AAGGCTTTTGATGTTCCAACTTTACTTGTTGACAAGTAGGCATCTAGAAACAAACTTAGCAGCATCTTTCTTCATGCCATTCCACCAATAAATACCCTTCAAATCACGATACACCTTAGTAGAACTTGGGTGCACATTATACGCTACAAGGTGTGCTTCTTCCGGAATCTCCTTTCTCAAATTATCTACATCAGGAACACATAGATGAGAACCATGTCGAAATACTCTGTTATCATCAATCACAAAGTCTCGGGTACTGCTTTCCTGCACCTCATCCACAATCCTGCACAACTGTGGGTCCTGTCTCTAAGCCACTTTAATTTTTTCCATTAGAACTGAACGGACCTTGAAATGTGCCAATAATACTCCAAAGCTTGTCACTTCCAACTGCAACCCTTCATCAAATAACTCTTGCAACTCTTTAACTATAGGTCTTTTCTCTACCACAATATGAGCTAAACTACCTGAGGACTTTCTACTTAAAGCATCTGCTACAACATTTGCTTTACCAGGATGGTAAAGAATGTTATAGTCATAATCTTTAACAAGCTCCATCCATCTCATTTGCCTCAAATTTAAGTCCCTTTGGTCAAAAATGCACTTCAGACTCTTGTGATCCGTGAAAATCTCACAAGTTTCACCATACAAGTAATGCCTCCAAATCTTCAAAGCAAATATTACTGCTGCCATTTCCAAATCATGGGTGGGGTAATTCTGCTCATGCTTCTTCAAATAGCAAGAGGCATAAGTAATTACTTTACCATGCTGCATCAGAACACTCCCCAGACCAATTTTTGAAGCATCATAGTAAACGGTGTAACCCTCCATACCCGAAGATAAAGTTAATACTAGAGCTGAGGTGAGGCAATCTTTAAGCCTCTAAAAACTATCTTCACATGCCTCAGTCCATTGAAACTTAACATTCTTCTGAGTTAATCGAGTTAGAGGGGCTGCTATCCTTGAAAAATCTTGGACAAAGTGGCGATAATAGCCTGCTAACCTAAGAAAACTACGAACTTCAGTGACTGTAGTAGGCCTTAACTAGTTTGTGATAGCTTCCACCTTCTTAGGGTCCACCATAATGCCATCCTTAGTAACGACATACCCCAGAAAGGCTACATTGTCTAACCAAAATTCACACTTGGAGAACTTGGCATAAAGTTGATGATTCCTTAAAGTCTGCAAAACCATCCTCAGGCGTTAGGCATGCTCTTCGGGAGTCCTCGAGTATACCAAAATATCATCGATAAACACAATGACAAAATGATCCAAGAATGGTTTAAACTCACGGTTCATCAGATCCATAAACACGGCAGGTGCATTAATGAGTCCAAAAGACATCACAAGGAACTTATAATGCCCATACTGAGTCCTGAATGTTGTTTTAGGAATATCTTCCTTCGTGATCCTCAATTGATGATATCCCAAATGAAGATCAATTTTTGAAAAACATTTAGCACCCTGAAGTTGGTCAAATAAATCATCAATCCGAGGAAGATGATACTTATTCTTTACAGTCACCTTGTTCAATTGTCTATAATCAATACAGAGGCGCATCGATCCATCTTTCTTTTTCACAAACAATACTGGAGCACCCCAAGATGAAGTACTGGGTTGGATAAAACTTTTATCCAAAAGATCTTGCAATTGCTCCCTAAGCTCATTTAGTTCTGCAGGTGCCATCCTATAAGATGGCATAGATATAGGGTCTATTCTAGGTACCACATCAATACAGAATTCTATCTCTATATCCGGAGGTAATCCTGGAAGCTCTTCAGGAAACACATCAGGGAATTCGTTCACCACTGGTATATACTCCACGTTTCCAATATTTTTGGAAACATCTCTTACAAGAGCTAAATAACCTTGACAGCCACGACGTAACATCTTTCTAGTACTGATAGCTGAAATAAGGTTATAGGGAGCAACACTTTTATCTCCCTTGAAAGAAAACTCGGCATCACCAGGAATATGAAAGACAAATTTCTTATTGCGACAATCGAGGGTAGCATAATGGGTCGACAACCAGTCCATACCCAAAATCACATCAAAATCCATCACATCAAGAATAATTAAATCGGAAGGAAGAATCCTTCCCTCAACTCTAACTGGACATGCTGAAAAAACTGTGTCCATTAACAAGGAATCACTCATAGGAGTGGCAACTGATAACGGACACTCAAGACTGACAGGCATTTTATCAAATCTTACTACAAAACTGGGGGATACAAAGGAGTGCATAGCACCCAGATCTAATAATACACGAGCCTCTAAAGAACAAATAGAAAGAATACTTGCCACCACTACATTCAAAGCCTGAGCGTCTTGATGAGTGAGTGTGAAAACCCTAGCCTGGCTTTGATTTTGTCCCCTACCAGCAAATCCATAACTCTGCCTCTGACTCTGACCTCTACCTCTACCCCCTAAACCACGGCCCTGTTGGCCATTAAATTGTCCCCCGGACTGAGAAGAAGTGGAGGTATGTATAGGTTGGGCTATACTAGCCATGGATCCCTAAGTAAAAGCTTTTTAACCACCTGATACAGGGCAATCTCTGGCAAAGTGACCCGACTGGCCACATCCAAAACATACACCTGATCCCTGCCAACACTGTCCCTGATGGGCTCTACCACATCTAATACATACTGTGGCGCCTAAACATGAACCACTGTAACTGGATCCACCACTACTACCACTATAACCTCTGCCGTGCCTATATCCACCCTTAGACTTCATGCCCTTGTGTCTCTAAAAACCCTGAGACTCAGCGGAATAAGTCCCCATAGTGAAGGTGCCAGCAGTACTAATAAAATTAGATGTGCCCTAACCCTTGCCTCAGCTGGCCCTTCTAGCCTTTTTCTTTTCTTCAATAGTAAACTCTATATCACGGGCAACATTAACTATTTCACTAAAAGGGTGACCCTAATGCCCACTGAGCAAAGATAGATAATCATCTCCCAAGGCCCTGACATATCAAAATTTCTTAGCTTCTTCTTCAGATACTGCAGTAGGTACAAATTTGAACAACCCTAAGAACTTAGTGGTAAACTCTGACACAAAGGTGTGCTCATCTTTCTTCAAACCCTCTAGCTCTTCTTTATACAAACCCAGGAGGGACAAACCAGGCGAAAAACTCTCTACTAAAGTCATCCCAAGTCATCTCTTGGTACCTCGGCCTTATATAATCATTATACCATGTCTAAGCAGGTCCCTCTAGCATACAGCTAGTGAAGTAAATGGATCTAGTATCTGAGCAACCCAACTCCAGACAAATTTCTCTAATGTTATCCAAAAAGTCATAAGCTTGTTCTTTATTACAGAAAATGTAAGGGGATGATGCTTGATAAACCACTCTAAAGATACTGTAGATGCTGCAGCAGGAGCTGCTAGAGGAATGGCTCTAGTTACATCAGCCATGATCCACTGAAATCCAGCAAGCATAGCATCAACATCAGTAGGAACCTCATCACCAGTCTGCCTATGTCTACCTCGGCGACCAGGGGCTGGTGCTATAGGACCTGTAGAGCCCTCTTCCTCTGGAGCAGCATGCTCTGCGGTGGCAGCAGCTTGCACTCTTGCAGCTGCTCTTCTCGCTCTAGTGCTCATTATACTGAAAAGGGAACCTAATAGTTTATCAAATGAAGAAAGATAGTCCACACATAACATATCATAACCACACACATATATACTATTAAATACTTATCAAAGTACTGTAAAAACTAGAAGCAAGTGAGACATAGAAAGACGTGCTGGAATCCTATGCTCCGCAATTGTAGTTCCCTAGGAAAATGAACCAAAAGCTCTTATACCAACTTTGTCACGATCTGACTCTAAGGGCACGTGACCGGCACTAGGGCACTGGAAAGCTTAAGGCTTCCAGAATAGTAGTCATCCTGACATGTCTAATCAACAGAGAATATACCAGGGAATCATAACTCAAGGGGCTAAGGACCCACCTGCCAACAGAACTTGTACCCAACATCATAATTAATCCATTCAAGTCACATCTCAAAATATCATCAGGTTCCTGTTTAGCATAATATCTCATCATGCCATAATACAGACAAATAGGTACCAACCAATAGTATTACAGATACAAGTTTAATCTACTGTAATTGCGAAATCTAGAATTTTAATATTATACATAACCACAAATTAAAATAAAATCTACTGCTAGAGGAGATGGCAGGAAAACTCAACAATAATAATGACAGTAAAGCTCATCTTGTAACTTGAAAAAATAGGGAGACCGGAGTGAGCGCCTCAACTCAATGAATGATACTAACCAATATACAAACCCAGTGCTCTAAGATCAATATAGTATTAGTGCTCATGCAATGTGCCATACATACAAATAATCATGTAATCATACAAGGATGGGAATCACTCCACAAGAACCACACTAAACCTCAATCTGGGGAGTCGATCCCCCTATCCTGGCTCTCTGTAACCAAGTACTGTCTCTTAAAATCCAATACATAAGGTCACAGCCGTCCCTGGACTAAGCTATGCAGCGCTGACCCGACTGACAGCAGTGTTGGGCGATGAGCAAGCCCGCAGCTGTCATACACTAGTCATAGCTCATCAATCACAATCATCATCATATCATAATCACAATCCTAAATGGTTCTTATGTCTTTCCAATCCCATCCAGCATCCACAATTAATAAGCAGCACATATTTAATGAAACATTCACATTCATATGCCAAAATATTCATTTGATATTTATAATGCATAATTATATATACATATATACATACAATAAATGTAAATGCATGGAAAGCAGGAAATATATTAGGAAGTATCACTCACTACGCAGGTGCAGAAAATCAAACTCGATCAATGACTAGGACTTGGGGCTGCAAAAGATGGTCCTGGACGATCTAGAAAATAAAGCATTAACATATTATCAGAATAAGAATTTATAAGAATCAAAGATAGACACATCCTAAGACCGTTGAGAAATCTACCAAAACTCGGCAGAATTTCCCCTAGAATAGACCTAATCCCCCTGAAACGCAAACAGTAGATTTAATCCAAATAAATCTTAGATGCTCTCTCTAGAGCTCTCATAATCAACTCACAACACAAATCCAACATTTGAGAACGCAGAATTTACAGTCCGAAATTAATTACCGAAATTAATAATATTTCTTAACAATTTCGAAATACTTTAATTAACCATAATTAATTATCTAAACTCATCAACAGCTAAATACAATAAAACTATTCAATCCAAAAGTCAATTTAAACATCGAAAAGTCGCTGAAAAAGTCACCGAAAAATATCAACTGTATCATATAGCGGCATTGATGTCAACGGATTCGTATCGAAATGTAGATGCTGAAAATATACACCACTCTCCCTCACTCGCCGGAGGATCACCGAAAAATGTGTCGACAGTCTGAAGATTTCACCTTATTCCTTCCAAAATCAAACATCCACTAAAATTAACAAATGAGGTACTAAATCAAAGCTTAAGAGAAGAGAAATTCAATGTTACCAAAATCAGAGAGAACGGAGATTGGAGTTGGCCGGAATGAGCTAAAGAATTCCACTATTGGCTTTCATATCATGCGGCGCGTCCAGTGGCGTCCGGTAATGAGCTTGTACCAGGCGACTCATTAGAGGCCGAGTTTCCTCCCTGGATGGTGCGTGCAGGTGGACAGCGGCAATATCGGGGGCAGAAGCTCCCTCTCTCTCTCTCTCTCTCTGTGCTCCCGTTCCCCCAATTCCCAGCAAGCTCTGATTGGGTCCTTTGAGCTAATCAGAGCTGTATATATATATATATATATATATATATATATATATATATATATACCGCCG
>CATKHJ011300139.1:0-25665 GCA_949750685.1 Vernicia montana
TTTGATTTAACTAACTTTTTATTATAATAAATTATATATATATATTTATTAATAATATATTATATATATATATATATTAAAATTATTATATATACTATAATATATTGTATATATATATATAATATTTACATAAATAAATTAAAAATATATATATAATAAAATTTCGGTCGGTTCGGTTCAAACCAAAATTTTTAAAATAAAAACCGAACTGAAATTTAATTCGGTTTTCTATTTTAAAAACCGAACCGAAATATTCAAAAAACCAAACCGGTCAGTTTGATTTTTTAGTTTCGGTTCGGTTTTGCTCACCCCTACTTCTATCTGGTGAACAAATTTCAAGCCAGGCAATGCTTTTTTTTAGATAATGATTTTTGATAAGGGACAAAATATATCGAATTAGGTTATAAAAAAAGATGGGTCCGATCCAATATAATATATTTAAAAACCCCAAAATTAGTAAAAGTCAGGCCACCATGGAACGGAGTTCGTTTCCATGTAGGGGACTGAAAACATGCTAAATGCCATTCTAAATCTGAACCGGTTAAGGAAATTCATACTCAATTAATGTAAGGACTCATATCCTATAAATACCTCAAGAAATCAACTCTCTCAGGTACATACACTTATACACAAGCAAGACAATACATTGTTCTCAATCTTCTCAATTGAGTCAATCATCTAACTTGACCGTCGGAGTGGCATTGCTAGGCAGCCCGCCTAGTTTACCTGACTCTATTTTATTCTTACAGGTCGCACCATCTTACGCTCAAACTCCAGCAAGATTGGACGATTCCACCTCGGTTGGAATCAGCTTCATCAAATTAGTGCCGTATGTGGGAAACGATTAATCAAAATCTTTCCTAAAATTCTCAAGTTGTGACCCATACAAGAATTTAATTAAAAAGTATGGCTTAATCAGAAGATAATAATAATAATCGGGAAAATCCTCCCAGAAATCCTAAAAATTCTCAAATTCACCCAGGGGTGGAAAACCATGGCAAGACTCATGTCACTCCATCCGAACGAACCTCAAATACTAATGTAACATCCACGCTACAACAATTGAGTGCCATAGTCCCAATCCAGAGTGGGAACCAGTCTGTTCTATTAACTCCCGAAGTTGTGTTAGCATTGCAGTTTCTACTGAGCACCTTGCAAATCCTGCAAACTACTCCGGCAATCAATACTCATGCAAATATTGAAGTAGTACCAAAAGTAGATCTTACTCAAAGGCTTGACTTTGAAGAAATACCACCAGAAACACGAAACCAAGATCGTGTAGCCGAAAGGAGTAGGGAAAGAGTAAGATTAGAAATAGTCAGACTTGGGGATAATGCTGAAAAGGAAAATCCTAACCAAAGGCGAAGTGATCAGACAGCTAGCAGAAACAGAAGCAAGGAAGACCATCCTCGACATTCAAATAGGGCTGATCCAGATAGCTAAAATAATAGAACTAAGGAAAGGAGACAATCTAGGAAAAGGGCTAGAAAAGATAGAGAATCTCTCTCTGAGTCTTTTAGTCAATAGGCAACTAGTTAGAAGAGGGATGAGGAGATAAGAGAGACCCTTAAAAAGTCTTTAGAAGAGATTGCTGAGGATAAAAATAAAAAATCCATAGACAAAAATCTCAAACTGGCTCTAAAATCTCCTTTCACTAGATCCATACAAGAATACAGAATGCCCAGTAAATTTAAACTCCCAAATATGAAGAAATATGGTGGTGAAACTGATCTAAGAGCCCATGTTATGGATTACAAACATGCAGTAGAGTTACAAACAGGAAGTGACGAGGTGTTATGCAGAGCTTTCAAAGGGTCTTTAGAAGGAGCAGCCACTAGGTGGTGAGATGGCCTAGAAGAAAAAAGTATTACTAATTTTGGATAGCTCACTACTCAGTTCATGCGGAGATTTGCAGCCAGTATTCCAGTAGAAAAACAAACACAATGTATCGAGGCCATAACACAGAAAGAAGGAGAGCCCTTGAAGGACTATGTAGCTCATTTTAATAGGAAAGCCCTAAAAGTCACACAGCTCGATCAGCCTAGGGCAGTAGAGGCCCTGCAAAATGAAACCTTCCATACAGATTACTTCAAAGTATTATGTAGACATGTGCCTCACACCTTGGAATAGGCCATGGCCATTGCCCAAAAGTATATCAAGCAAGATGATGCATACTCTTTCAATCAATTCGCTAAGAAAAGAAGGGCAAGTGAAAGTTCCAAAGTGGAGAACAAAACTAAAAAAACCAGAAGAACCCAGTAGGGAAAACAAGAGAGGAAGGAGTGAGAAGACCATACCACTTCGTACCTTAAACCCGACCAAGTTGACTCCACTAAATGTAAGCACGGCAGAGGTGTTTGCAACTTTTAAAGATCAAGATATTTGGGCTCGCTCTCAGCCAATGTTCACTCCACCAAATAGGCAGAGTAAAAATAAATATTGCTTATTACACAATGTCCATGGTCACAATACCAATGATTCCAGACAATTATTGGAAGAAATCGAGAGATTGATCAACCAGGGATATTCAAAAAAATTTGTGAAGGGCAATCAAGGCGAAGCAGACAAAGATAAAGGGAAGCGAGCTATTAATGATGGGTCAGCAGGAGTCATTAATTGCTTAACTGGTGAACCAGATGAAGTAACAATGAGCAGAAATCAGTGTAAATCTTCCAAAAGAAAAAGTCAGGAGCTTGAGTTTATTTTTTGAAATGGAAGTTCAGTACCGACCAAGAGAGGGAATGGAAGCCAAATAAGACACCTTCACTCAAATTCGTTAATCATTCAGACAATGGTGGCTAATATCCTGGTAAAAAGAGTGCTAGTAGATAATGGAAGTTCGGTAAACCTGCTCACAGCCAAAGCATACGCTAAAATGGGGCTCAAAGAAAGCGACCTAGAGGATATCGAAAACCTAGTTCGCACTTTTGATGGAACATAAATACCTTCGGTTGGGATCGCAAGATTACCTGTCATGGTAGGTTCTACCCCAGACTGCGTGACAGTAATGGCATGTTTTATGGTGGTAAGATTACCATTAAGTTATAACAAAGTATTCGGAAGGCCTCTCCTCTATGATTTTGATGCCTCAACCAATATCAAACAACTCAAAATGACCATTCCCAAACCAGAGGGAGGAGAAATATGTGTCTATGGGACATAAGACCGAGGGGAGCCAGAGAGGAAGAAATAGAAAAAGACATCCACCTTGCATTTATCAGAAAAGGTTGCTCTGGTTGAACTAGCATATAGAATTCCATAACAGAGGACCACGCCAGTAGAAAAGTTAGAGACAATACCAATAGGAGGAGAAAGATCGAAAAAATGCCTATTGACTAACTCCTCCCTAAAAGGTGAACAAAAGTATCAAGCTCTCCAATTTTTAGCAGATCGACTATCCAGCTTCGCATGGTCTTTAAATGAAATAAAAAGGATAGATCCAGACTTCATCTCAATGTCAATCCCTCATACAGACCGATAAAACAAAAGAAAAAATGCTTCGGCCCAGAAAGACAAGCTGTGATAGATGAAGAGATTGACAAATTAATAAAAGCTGGATTCATTAAGGAAGTATAATATCCAGACTGGCTCGCTAATGTAGTGCTGGTAAAAAAGTCAAATGGGACTTACAAAACGTGTGTAGATTTCACAGATTTGAATAAAGCCTGTCCAAAAGATTCCTACCCCTTACCTATGATTGACAAATTGGTGGACTCAACAGCTGGATACGGATACCTATTTTCATTAGATGCAAAATAGGGGTACCATCAAATTAGGATGTATCTATCTGACGAAAAGAAGACTTCGTTCATTACTGAAAAAAGGGACTTATTGTTATGTCTCTATGCCTTTTGGTTTAAAGAATGAAGGAGCGACTTATCAGAGACTGGTAAATAAAATGTTCAAAAACTAGTTAGGAAAAAATTTAGAGGCATATGTAGATGACATGATAGTCAAAAGCAGAAGATTCGAAGAACACCTCAAGGACTTGGACGAGGTGATGAAGGTCATAAATGAATATGGCATAAAGTTGAATCCAGAGAAATGAGCCTTTTTTATACAGGGAGGCAAATTGCTAGGGTATATGGTGAGTGAGAAAGGAATCGAGCCTAACCCAAACAAAGTCAAAGCAATATTAGATATGGCATCACCTCGCAATATAAAGGAAGTTTAGAAGCTAACAGGGCGAATCGTTGCCCTAAGTAGGTTCTTGTCCAAATCAGCTGAAAAATATCTTTCCTTCTTCAAGAAATTACAAAAAGGCAAATACTTTTGAGTGGACCGAGGACTGTCAACATGCTTTTCAAAAGCTAAAAACATTTCTCAGCTCAGAATAAGTGCTAAGCCGACCTTTACTAGGAGAAGAAGTGCTTATATATTTATCTGCTTCTGGGCAAGCTATAAGCTCGGTTATGGTCAAAGAAGAGGGATCGGTGCAGAGACCGATATACTACTTTAACAAAGTTTTACATGGAGATGAACTGAACTACTCACCCATAGAAAAGATAGCATATGCCCTGATTTTATCTGTCAGAAAATTCAAGGTTTATTTGCAAGCACACCAGGGCATAGTGGTAACTGGCTAACCCCTATAAAAAACACTTCATAAGCTAGAAACTTTAGGGCGAATGTTGTGTTGGTCGGTGGAATTAGGTCAGCATGGGTTACAATACCGAGCTAGATCAGCTATTAAAGCACAAGCACTTGCAGATTTTATATCTGAATGTTCCTTTGACAGTGAAGTCATAGAAGCTGAGGTAGAGGTGAACACAAGAAGGTCTGACCCAAAAGAACAGAACTGTAAAGATGAACTAAGTTGGGAACTATTTATTGATGGGGCTAGTAGCAGAGAAGGGAGTGACATCGGGATAGTCCTAAAAAAGAACAAGGATTCATGATAGAATATGCTTTGAAACTTGGATTCGAGGCAACCAATAATATTGCAGAATATGAGGCAATAATCCAAGGGCTAATGTTTGCAGACTATCTTCATTTGATGTCGCTCAAAGTTCATAGTGATTCCCAGCTCATCGTCGGACAGATAGAAAAAGAGTTCGAAGCTAAGGAACTTATCATGATCAAGTATCTACAAAAAACCAGAGAGGTAATCCAAAAGATGGTCGATCGAGGGGTCAAGCTGCAGTTTCACAAAATTCCAAGAAAACAAGAATAATAGGGCAGATAGCCTCTCCAAACTTGTAGCAATGCACCCAATCGAACTGCCACAAAATATCTTTATAAGGACTTTGGGACATCAAAGCATTCAAGAAGGAGAAGAGGTAATGGAGCTCAATGAAGAACCGACATGGTTGGATCCAATTAAAGCCTACCTGTGAGGTCTCGCCCGAGCACCGGTCCAATCCGCTAAAGGGGAATCGAAATGTTCATTTGGGTTTGAACTCACGATGAAGCCCTCAGACTTAGATTGGTTGATTTTAAAAAGTGTTTTAGAGTCGCCACCTTACTTTATTTTTATTTGGGAAAATATAAGGTAAAAACCCATTTTGACTCCAATTATATCCCAAAGGAAAATGTCACTAGCCTCGAAACCAAAGAGGATTCGGGGACTAGGTTTTCGATTCATTTTAATTAGTTTGGCATTTAATAAAGTTGTGACTTAAAATTGATTTCGTGAATAATGTTTGTACAATTAATATAATGCATGACAATATGATAAAAGCATGATTGTGTAAATAAACAAAAAAAAAAAAAAAAGAGGAAATAAAAGAAAGAGAAAGATAAGTTAAAGTTACAACAAAAATCAGAATTAGGGGATACCTCCTCTAGCCCTTATGGGTTTTAGGGAAGTCACACATTCCTTAAACTAATCCTAATATAATCAATGTAATAAAAGAAATCAAATTAAAGTGAATAAGGTGATGAGGGGAGAAGTTGATTAATTTTCATTGGATTCGATGCTTGGACCAAGCATGCCTGCGTATCCCTTTAAATGAGAATCAGAACCCACACAGTTCTCCCTTCTTGCGAAGAGGTTTATTTAGTCAAACCACTTTATCACATTTTGATTGATTGATTTAGGGAGGGTTTGATTGATAGATTTTAATTGATTACCAAATTGAATTAATTATTTTAGATTTTAATTAACTAACCTAAGTGAATCAATTAAGAGAAAAGAATTAGGCAAGGAATTCAAAAGGAAAGAAGAGAATAATCCCAAGGAGGGAAAAATAAATAAATAAAAAAACTAATCCCAAGAAGAAAAAATAAATTAAATAAAAAAAATGAAAAGAGAAAGGAAAAGAAGCTTACCTTGCGCTTGAGCGGCTTTGGAAACTTAGCGGTGGGCTTGCCACTGACGGCGGAGAACTTTTGACTCGGCGGGTCTGTTCGGGAAGTCGTAACCCAATTTGCTTTTCAAAGCAAGGAGCATTAGTAAAACAAAAATAAAAAAAAAAAAATTAAAACTAGAGAGCTTGTTCCTTGGTGGATCAAGCTTATAGGGATGGTTCGCTTAATGTAAAGGCTAATCAAGCAAACTAAAAGGTTAAGAGGTGGAGAATAATGAGTTGGGAGACCTAAATATATAGTGAAAGGGTTTGGAGATGATTTTGGGTGAATTTTGATGTGGGAAAACGGACCTGGGACACGTTGCCGCACAAGGGCTATGCAATATCGCAGAGGCCGCCTGTGGCAACAAAATATTGCCGCAAACTAGCTTTACGGTACCGCAAGAGCCACCTGCGGCAACCGCAAGCAGGCTCTGCGGTACCACAGGGCTACACTGCGGCAACCGCACTTTCGCTTTCAATTTTTTGACCCGTTTTGATCCATTCTTCTTTCGGTTCATCGCCGCACTTTCGCCAAAGGTTTTTTAAGTCCAACCACATGCTGGGGGTGCAAAATTAAGGGTTCATAGTTGCCCCCTCATCAGAATTGTCTTGTCTATAAGGCGATTATGATGATAGTGATCTTGAATAAAGGGATGGAAAAAGGAACCAAAGTGATGTCTAGGTCTATGTCTGGGCATGTTTGGGTGGGTAAAATGTTAAATGAAGGTGGTAAAAGGAACTAAAGAGATGTCTAAATCAGGATTTTGACATGTTTAGGTGACAAAAATGATTGAATCTGGGAAATATGGCAAAATAAACCACAGGGATGTTTAGGTGATTGTTTTTAAATATTTATGGGTGCAAGTTGACTGATAAATGAAGGCGGAAAAAGGAACCAAAGGGATATCAAGGTTAGAAACTAGATATATCTTGGTAAAAGATGGATATGATTTACTCATTTAAAGAGGCGGGTAAAGGAACCAGAGGGATGTCACTTGTTTAGACATTTCTGGGTGAAGAATGATAAGGAAATTAAGAACCAAAGGAATGCCTAGGTGATCATTGCTAGACAATTATGGGTGGACTGGTTGATAAAAGAAGCTTACTATAGGTATCTTTGAGAGATTTGAATTAGAATGGAGGTGATATTCCCTGGTCTGCTTGGGTAAATCTGGAATGAAAATGATATTCTCGGTCTGCTAGGGGAAAAGGATCCTAAGGCTATCTTAGGATGGGTCTGATTGTAAAAGGGAAACCTAATTCAGATTTAAGGTATGGATCCTAAGGCTATCCTAGGATAGGTCTGATTATATAAAGGAAACCTAATTTAGATTTAAGGCTTTGATCCTAAGGCTATCTTAGAATAGGTCTGATTTGAGATTGATTGGTTTGGGTGAAGGAACCAATGACTGTTTGGTTCAGAAATTCAAATTGATGATCCGTTTTGATTCAGGAATTCGGATTGATGATCTATCTTAATTCATGGAATTCAGATTGATGATCTGTCTTGATTTTAGAAGCTCTGATTAGCGACCTATTTAGTGTGAAATACATGTGACTATACAAAGATTTTTATGATTTGAATACCTTGAACCTGTGAAGGCTCAATATAATATGAGAGTGCTAATCTTTTGGGAGAAAGGGTGCCCCCATTTTGGAAGGATAATGAAAAAGTAGCTCGGTTATTCGGTTTTAGGAAGAAGTCAAGGCTAGGTCAGGTTTTGGCCTTGGAGGAGGTTATGATTGGAAGGATCAGTCAAGTGTGGCCTGGAAGGTTATTTTGGAAGGCTAGGTTGGGTTTTGGCCTTAAAGGAGGTTATGCTTGGAAGGCTCAATCAGGTGTGACTTGGAAGGTTATCTTGGAAGACTAGGTCGGATTTTGGCCTTGGAGGAGGTCATGCTTGGAAGGTTCAGTCATATTTAGCCTTGGAGAAAATTCAGTGGGAAGGCTCGATTAGGTTTGAAAAAGATTAGGTAGGAAGGCTCAGTTAGATTTGGCCTTGAAGAAGATTTGGTGGGAAGGCACAGTTGGGTTTGGCCTAAAATGTTATTTTGAAATGCTAGGTCAGGTTTAGCTTCGAAGAAGTTCAGGTGGGAAAGGCTCGGTTATATTTGGCCTCAGAGAAGATTAGGTAGGATGGCTCGGCTAGATTTGGCCTTGGAGAAAACTAGGTAGGAAGGTTTGCTCAGGTTTGGCCTTTTTAAATGTGAAGATTAGGGGTTGGCTTTTGTATGTCCCATCTATTAAGAGTTTGCCTCTAAACATGGATTTTGGAAGTGTTTTAACCAGTTGGTTTGCAAGCTTGATTTTGCTTGTCCAAAGGAATTGGACTTTTAGAGATGGTATGATTTTGCTAAGGAGGCTTGGATCTTGGAGGGATGGTATGATTTGCTAAAGAAGCATGGGATGGGCTTGGATCTGGAGGGATGGTATAATTTGCCAAAGAAATATGGGATGAGCTCTAACTGGTTCGAGCCCTTTTTAATCAGCTTGAGGATGATAGGCTGTGGGAGCTATGGCTTAACTTTTGGCTTTGCCAAGGAAATTGGCTTTCAGGGATCACAAGGTTTTGAAAAACTCAGGATTTTGATGGGTTTGGCCCTTGGAAAATGAGATTTTTCCAAGGAGACTTAGGTTTGAAATGATGGTAGGTTGGACCTTTTGAAAGGTGTTTGGGAGGTTGTATGGTTTTGCTATTGTAGCATCATTTATAGAGAAGACAAGCACAACTTATCTTATTGTCTGAGACTAAAGAGACTCTTAGAGTAACAAGACTCTTGGGAAGACACTGGATTGATTTGGATGATGACTTAGAAGACGTGCTCTTGGATAGATGATAGAAGTTATTTAGCTTTTTGAGCTAAAAGACTTGACAACTGACTTGAAGGATATACCCTTAATGAATGACAAGGGCAACACGACGGATGACAGGAAGGAATATGCCTCTTCTGAATGGTAAGGGCAATGTGACAGATTGACTAAAAGACGATATGGAAGACATGCTCATGATGGATTAACAAAAGATGACTCGGAAGGTGAGCCCCTAATGAGGGATCAACCAGATGAAAACTTAGGAAGATATGCCCTTAATGTAGGATAAGGGTGTAAGGGACAAAATGATTTGACCAGGATGACTCTTTTTTCTTTTTAGCTCTAACTTCTGCCTGAGCTGCCCTTTCGGGTTTTCAACTCGACGAGCTTGCTCTAATTTCTGCCTAAGCCACACTTTCGGGTTTTCAACTTAGCCAGCTTATCAATGAATTTTGGCATTTAAAAAATTATTCCACTATGATTTGGGTTATTGCTTCCCTTCATCTTGGGGCTTTGACCTTTGTCTAGACCATTCCATTGAATTCTTAGTCTAAAGAGAAACCTTGTGAGGATATTAGATCCTTTTTCAGGTTGTTGCCCCTTTGTTGAGGTGTTATGCTTGATTATCCACAAGTGCAATGGGTGACTTCATTAGATTGCCTTTTAGCTTCACCTGCTCCAACTAAAGAGATCATCACTTGGTGCTCTTTATTATCTCGACTATCCTTTAATTTGGAGCTGGTGAAGAGGCTGCTGATGCGGGTATAAGAAACACCTCAAGTTTTGATTTATCCAAGTCATGGTGGTGATCATAGTGAAATGCAAATGCTTGCCAAAATTCATTATTTTTTAATCTTTATTTATTATTTTTTTATGCAACTATTTAAGACTAAACAGGAAAGATGAGAATAAAGAAGTGTATGAATAACATAAATATTTTATTACAAAATGAGAAAATAGTACAAAATAGCATAAGAATACAAAAATGACAGACTCAAACTCGAACTCAAATTTGGACTTTGAACATGGACTATGACCATAGACTCAAACTCGAATTTGGACTCAGACTCGGATTTGAATTTGGACTCTGACTCGAACTCAGATTTGGATTCAATCTCAGATAGGTCAGATCAGTTGAGCTTGAACTCCTGCATAACATGCTACTTAGGCAAAGGTGAGGTGGGATGAGATGAGGTTTGTCTTCCACTTTGGTGAAGATGCATGGACCATAGTGATGGATTTGGCTTGAAAGGGAAGGTGGGATTGAGGCATGCCGGTCTTAGCCTTAAAGGTCATGGATGTGGTTAGGGCAGTCATATTATTTGGGTTAGCTATTGGTACCTTGAAGCAAAACCATAAGAAACCTAGTGAGTGATTAGTGGTGATGAGAGTAGAGATATACAGACTCCGAGGGAAAAGGATTCCCTATGGTGTTGTGGGCCAACTGTTTTTTGGGCTTTTAAATTTGATGGGCCAAATATATTGGGCTTTGAGAGATGAGGTGCCAAACGCCTTGGGCTTAAGAGGGATAAGGTGCCAAAGGTTTTGGGCTAAAAAGAGATAAGGTGCCAAAGGTTTTGGGCTAAAAAGAGATAAGGTGCCAAAGGTTTTGGACTTAAAAGAGATAAGATGTCAAATGTCTTAGGCTTAAGAGAGATAAGGTGCCAAAGATTTTGGGCTTAAGAGAGATGAGGTGCCAAAGGTTTTGGGCTTAAGAGAGATGGTGGGCCAAATGTCTTGGGCTTAAGAGAGATAAGGTGCCAAAGATTTTGGGCTTAAGGTGATGGTAGGCCAAATATGAGGTGCCAAATATCTTGGGCTTAAGGTAATGGTTGGCCAAAGTTGTTGGTCTTAAAAGAGATGAGGTGCCAAATATCTTGGGCTTGAGGTGATGGTGGAACAAATGTCTTGTGCTTTTAGAGTATATGAGGTGCCAAATGTCTTGGGCTTTGAGGATTTGGTAGGCCAAATATTTTGGGCTTTGGGGTAAATGAGGTGCCAAATGTCTTGGGTTTTGAGGATTTGGTAGGCCAAATATTTTGGGCTTTGGGGTAGTTAAGGTGCCAAATGTCTTGGGCCTTGAGGATTTGGGGTATATTTGGGCCAGAGGTTGTTGGGCTTATGGGTAATATGTTGGGCCAAATATATTGGGCTTTGGAAATTTAGGGTATATTTGGGCCAAAGGTATTGGGCTTGTGGGTGATCTTGGATAAGGGGTAAGGTCAAGGTGATGAAGGTCAAGGGTGAGGATTAAGGGCACTCAAGTTTTGGGTTGGATAAGGGGTAATGGTGTTTAAGGTTTGTGAGACGAAAGTGATTGAATCGAGGCCAGAGAGTTTGACCCTTCTTCGGTTCAAGGCTCCACTTAAAATGAATGCATTTTTCTGTACATTATGAATGCATGGGAAAAATATTTCATGAAAGATGCAGTTGTTAAGGCTTTGATTATGGTACATATAACCTAAGGTTAGGTTTTAGGTTCATTACATGAAAGGGTAAGGGTCGTTTGAATTGGGTACCCATCACACTAAAGCAACGATATACCTAACCACATGTGAGTCAAGGAACCTCGCGTGGGTCCAACAGTACGTGCATGCTTGTTACACCTTTGAAAGGATCAAAGGATTCATCGTGGGGTGGATGATTTTGCTATCGGCGAAAAGACCCAAGGAGGGTTACCCACTTGATGCTACTCATTATCCGTTGTTTTCCTAGAACTAGGTTTGAAGGCAAAGAGCCTATGCAAGTGATGCATGAAAGTTACAACTATATTAAAAGCCAAACTTTTTAACCAATTAATAGTCCTCTTATTTTCTTTTTATTAAAAAGAAGGTGGTTTCTAGTGGAGTCGCCAACTGTGAGGTCTCGCTCGAGCACCGTTCCGATTCGCTAAAGGGGAATTCAAATGCTCATTTGGATTTGAACTCACAATGAAGCCCTCGGGCTTAGATTAGTTGATTTTAAAAAGTGTTTTAGAGTCGCCACCTTACTTTATTTTTATTTGAGAAAATATAAGGTAAAAACCTATTTTAACTTCAATTATATCCCAAAGGAAAAGGTCACTAGTCTCGAAATTAAAGAGGATTCGGGGACTAGGTTTTGGATTCATTTTAATTAGTTTGGCATTTAATAAAGTTGTGACTCAAAATTGATTTCATGAATAATGTTTGTACAATTAATATAATGCATGACAATATGATAAAAGCATGATTGTGTAAATAAATAAACAAAAGAGGAAATAAAAGAAAGAGAAAAATAAGTTAAAGTTACAACAAAAATAAGAATTAGGGGATACTTTCTTTAGCCCTTATGGGTTTTAGGGAAGTCACACATTCCCCAAACTAATCCTAATATAGTCAATGTAACAAAATAAATTAAATTAAAGTGAAGAAGGTGATGAGGGGAGAAGTTGATTAATTTTAATTAGATTCGATGCTTGGACCAAGTATGCCTGCGTATCCCTTTGAATGAGAATCATTGTCATTAACTTCATATGGAAAAGCATTGTATGCAAGTTAAGAGTACCATATCAACTCGTTAGCGACAATGGAAAGCAGTTCGACAATGCTAAAATAAGGACCTTCTATTCATGACTTAATATAAAATAACACTTCTCTTCAGTATCCCATCCCTAGTCAAATGGACAGACCGAAGTGACCAATCGAACAATCCTCTAAGGATTAAAAATAAGGCTAGATTCGTATGGTAGAAGTTAGATAAATGAGCTTCATCATGTTCTATGGGCATACCGAACTACCCCAAGACAGCCTACAACAGAGACTCCTTTTAGTCTAACATATGGAAGCGAGGCCATCATCCCAGTCGACCTCGGTCTGCTAAGTGAAAGGATCCATTTCACCAATTGTGAAGACAATAATGAAGTAAGAAGACTTGACCTAGATCTCTTAGAAGAACTCTGAGAAAAGGCTAGTATCATAATGACTGCCTACAAACAGCGAGCCACAAGCTACTTTAATCAGAAAGTGAAGGCTAGAGGATTTAGAGAAGGAGAGCTGGTCACGAGGAACCAAGAAGTTACAGGCAAAAGAGAAAGAACAGGAAAACTAGTGCCTAATTGGGAAGGGCGCTTTAAAGTTAGAAAAGTGATAGGACCAACTACTTATAAGATTGTAACAATGCAAGATGTCAAAGTTTCACATACTTGGAATATTCAACATCTCAAAAAGTTACATCAATAAAAATTTTTCTTCGTTCAAAATTAAAAGTAGCTAAAAACTATAAAAAAAAAAAAAAAAAAAAAAAACTGAAGATAAAAGCACCTAAAGGAAACTCTCTGTTAAGAGAGTGAAAGACCTAGGAAAGGCTAGGCGAAAGACCGCGAGGCAAAAAGACCTAGGAAAGGCTAGGCAAAAGTCCGTGAGGCAACTCTCTGTTGAGAGAGTGAAAGACCTTGGAAAGGCTATGCGAAAGACCGTGAGGCAGAAAGACCTAGGAAAGGCTAGACGAAAGTTCGTGAGGCAACTCTCTATTGAGAGGGTGAAAGACCTAGGAAAAGATAGGTGAAAGACCGCGATGCAGAAAGACCTAGGAAAGGCTAGGTGAAAGTCCGCGAGGTAACTCTCTGTTGAGAGGGTGAAAGACCTAGGAAAGGCTAGGCGAAAGACTGTGAGGTAGAAAGGCCTAGGAATGGCTAGGCGAAAGTCTGCGAGGCAACTCTCCGTTGAGAGAGTGAAAGACCTAGGAAAGGCTAGGCCAAAGACCGCAAGGCAAAAAGACCTAGGAAAGGCTAGGCTAAAGTCCGCGAGGCAACTCTCCGTTGAAAGAGTAAGAGGCCTAGGAAAAGCTAAGCGAAAGTCAGTGAGGTAGTTCTCCATTGAGAGAATCAAAGTACCTAATTTCAAATGAAGTCGACAAATGCGAAGTAACTCTTTGAAAGAAAACAATAATCCTAGCTCAATAAAAAATGCTTGATCGTCAAGGAAATTAAAGTGCCAACGAACACGAGGTGATTCTCTGTTGAGAAAACAACAATCTTAGCAAGACAGTTTTCTATCAAGGCAACAGATAAGTACTAAGCATAAAAAGAAGAAAGCAAGTGCCTAGTTCGAAAATAACCAGAAGAACTTAAAATACTAAGTACATTTCAAGAAAATAAATCGAGCTACATAAATGTAAATGTACAAAGTAGCAAAAGAAAAATAGAATTGTATTAATTGTTGAATTAATTACAAAATATATATATAAAAAAAATCATCAAGAGGCATGAGGCTGTTGGAATGAGCTTGGAGCAGTAGGAGGAGTCAAAGCAGAAGCAGGACAAACTTAACTGGATGAAGCTGGAGATGAAGTGGAGCTGGCAGGAACAAACATCCGCTTTGGCACATGAGCAAGAATCTCAGGGAACTTAGCAGTATAGGCATCAATAGCCATATTATAGCAGGATATTGCCCTCGTGGCAGAGTCCAAGGCCAGCCGACGTTTATACTCTAAAGAAGCTAAGAAGTCTTAAATAATAGTAGCTTTCTGGTCCTTAGCCTTTTTACGAAGGCACTCAGAGCTGTTAAGTTTGTCCTTAAGATCGACAATCTGCTTCTAAGCAACTTGAAAGTTCTTCATCAGTTTGGGATAATCTTTAACCTATTCCACGAGATCAGATATCTCAGCCTGCAGCTTCTCAACTTCAGATCGAAGCTCTTTTATTACCTTCTGACGATCTAGAAGATCAGAATCCTTGCTCTTTAACTCAGCTTCAAAGTCTGATAAATTGGTAAAGAGACCCTTGTAGTGATCTCTCTCCCTAGCCAAGTTCTTCACTTAAGCTTGCAAGCTTTCCAACTCAGTTAAGTCAATTTGCTTCTTCTTCTCCTCCTCCAAAGAAGCTCAAAGAGAGGTAAATTTAGAATTCAGCTCCACTACCACCTCTTGATTGGAAGAACGAAGAGACGAGATGACAACATTTTGCATAGTTATTATATTTTGATTGGAAGAGAAGGACTGCTGCACCACAGGTCGGTACCTTGCAAACTCAGTCAGCTTCTCTCTAAATTTTTTTATTAAGCCTCGCTAACTGAAAGGCAAAACAGAAACAATAAAAAAAAAAAAAAAGAGAAGAGAAGGAAAAAGAATAAAAGCAAATAATGAAAGTACATTTACCTCATCAAGAGTTGTCTCAAAATCTATAATTAGTTGTTCAAGAAAAGTAGACTCCATCACAGAAGGGATTTTAAACTTTGCTCGTTCAGGGACGGATAAAGTGCCTTCGTTCAAAATCTCACCTCAGGGTGATAAAAGCACGGGGTCAGCTGGAGGTATAGATTCCCTTGTCCCGAACTCTTCAGTCTCAGGTCTTAAGGCGACCTCAATTTCTGTAATATCTGGGATCTCATCCATTATAGGATCCCTTACAACTATCACATCTTCACCCCCTTCCCTAGCAGGTACCGAAGCAGGCACTGCATCATCTGCAACAACCTCAAAAAGTAGATCGGGGTCAGAGATGTGAATAGCTGAAGAAGGAACGAAGTTGTCAGCCTGCTCCATCTGTTTCATGAAGTCCTCTACTGAAACGGTTTGAGGAGGAAGAACTATCGGAGTTGTAGAGGGCACTCGGTCTGAACTTTCAATTGCTGAAAATAGGAAGCAAAAAAATTAGCACAAAGCAAAAGTATAATGCACAAATAGGAAAAACAAATAAGAAACATGAAAAACCTGCTAAATTGAAGAGATCGTCACAGGAAAATGTTGGATGAGTCCCAGAATGAACAAAAAACATACCTAGCTTAGGGGCCGGATTGACAGCAGTGATAGGCTCGCTGACTAGGGCAGTTTCCAAATGTCTAACCTCGTCAACGATTAGACGAGGGGTACCCCTTCGCGAATTCGCTTCACTATTACATCAAAAATGGTATTATTAATAAGCTGATTTCTGAAAGGGTCAGAGGTAGTCCGTTCATAAGAGGAAGAAGAGTCACCTACAGATTTATGGACAAGCTCAGTAATGGGAAGCCTGTCCTCACCATCACTAGAGACAGTAATGAGAGGGTCTTGAGGTGGAATGGCCGCCAGAGCTAAGAAGATGTTAGTAATTGGAGCCACCTCGAGAACTGGCCTTGAAGTTGAAGAAGTTCCAATCACTAACTTAACAGCTGGAGAAGCCTCGACAATAGTCTTGGCTTAGGAAGAACTGGCAGTCGCCGCCTTCACCAGTCTTATTTTCTTTTTGGGAATAGGCTTGAGTTGAGGAGATGATGCTTTTCGTTTCTCCCCAGTGAACGACTCATCGCCTCAGTCAGTAGCATTGGCAGTTCGAAGCTCGCCAGTTCGCTCCACCAAAATAGGGAGGAAGGCAGCCTCGTTATAAAGAGAGGGGGTCAGGCCCCTCGACATATCGTGGATTTTCTTATATGAATTGTCTTTGTTGGTGAGCTAGACTGCAAAAGCAAGGAGGAAAAGTCAATAAAAAGTAAACTCAAGAAGAAAAGACGAAGTTAGAGAGAGGTGAAAACTCACCCCTAATATCTTTAATGATGAGATGCATAGTATTACCTCGTGTATCCTGGATACGAGAAGCGAAGTTGAGCTTCCTCATATCATAGGAATAGTTGTCCTTTATTAAGGTCTCCATCGCAATAATTTCTTTGGGCAGAAGGTTCATTGGGATATCGGGGAAACCGTAAACAGCTGGAACTTGGAGGGCACCTTGAAAGTCAAAGCCCTTGCTGCCTCAAAATTGTTCCTTGATCATCACTGTGGAAAATTTAGTATGCCAGTTATTCACCTTATTAGGCTTATTCATAAACAGATTGCGGCCAGGCTTCGAACCGGTACACCATACTCGTCGGTCACCTGAACGAATGAATTTGAAGAAGC
The DNA here is from genome assembly GCA_949750685.1 of Vernicia montana. Taxonomy (NCBI): domain Eukaryota; kingdom Viridiplantae; phylum Streptophyta; class Magnoliopsida; order Malpighiales; family Euphorbiaceae; genus Vernicia; species Vernicia montana. The sequence continues at coordinate 16,933 of CATKHJ011300139.1, forward strand.
ATTGGAACATCCTTGCAGTAAGACGAAGATCCAAGGCTTTACAGATCACCTCGAACTAATGCAAATCTTGAATCGATTTGGGTGAGAGCATTATTAAGTTAATACAGAAGTAATTGAAGCATTTCGACAAAAAAAGAGATGGTGGAAACCTCAAATCAGCTTCTATTTGATGGTAGAAAAATATAATATGATTGTTGTTTTTGAACATCTCAGTAGTCTCAGGAATGTTGGGGTTAGCAAAAATTGTGTCAGAAGATTTAGGAAAATCAACTGCGAATTTCTCCTGGTCTTCTAAATTCTCTGCGAACCCACTTAGATATGAGTTCTTCAGAGTGGAGACGACATCCCCCCAAGCATTTTCCAAATCATTTTTAATATTCTGGTAGGAATTTTCATCTTTCTTGGGGGCCATTGCAATGTGTGGAAGAAAGAAAATGAGAAGAAATGAAAATGGGAGAGAACTGAGAAAGCAAAGAGAAGAAGAAGAGTTCTAGAAAATTTGAGAATGCAAGAAGTTTCAAAAAATGAAGAAGAAAGGGTTTTAAAAAAAAGAAATAAAACCCTAGAAAAATGCGCTGATTAATCATTTCAAAAACAAAATAGGCGGCAGAGATAGAATATGACCCTGGGACTTCAGGTCTAGGATTGTGCCACGTGTGTAAAAGGTACTTCAGTATTAAATGACTGAACTTGAGACAGGTGTGAAAAGATATGCCGTGGACTTTCGAGATTCTAAACAAAGATTAAGGCCTCGAATCGAAGTAAACAATACACTAAGGCAAAGAGAACTAGATCGTCCAGATATTAAAATGAAGAGTCGAACTGTTTTAACCAAAGTTCGCAAAAATCCTAAACTTCGCTGAAATAGGGGGGCCACTGATAAGGGACAAAATATACTGAACTGGGTTATAAAGAAAGATGGGCCCGACCAAATCTAATATACTTAAAAGCCCAAAAATAGTAAAAGTCAGGCCATCATGGAACAGAGTTCGTTTCCATGTAGGGGACTAAAAACATGCTAAATGTCATTCCAAATCAGAATCGGTCAAGGAAATCCATACTCAATTCATGTAAGGACTCATATCCTATAAATACCTCAAGACATTAACCCTCTCAGGTACATGCACCTATACACAAGCAATACAATACACTGTTCTCAATCTTCTCAATTGAGTTAATCATCTAACTTGACAGTCAGAGTGGCAGTGCTAGGCACCCTGCCTAGTCCACCTAACTTTTGTTTCTTCTTACAGGCCGCACTAGCTTACACTCAAACTCCAGCAAGATTGTACGATTCCACATCGGTTGGAATTAGCTTCATCAATTTCCATGCAAACTTTCAAAATAAAAGGGAAAGTTCAAATTAACGCATTTTGTTTGAAACAATAGCATGGATTTGGATTCTCTGTAATAAGCAAGCTGTGAAGTGTGAACTAACAAAATATTTTCACTCCTACATTAGACAATTCATGTTTTTGTCACCAAGCTGAACATTTAAGCTACCTTAGATTTCATCCCCTATCCTGTTGGGAAATGTATCTCATATTGAATATGATAACAGAGATGTAATTCATAATTTGAGTATATTATTATTATGTGTTTTGTATAAGAATGAACCAACATATGTATACAACAAGGATACTAATCAGGAAAGGACAAGAATTCCTAATTAGGAATATACAACTAACTACAAATATATAACTAACTACGAATATATATCTAAATAGGAATATATAATTGCAGACACCATTGTTCCATCTGTCAAACCTCTACCAACAACATTCACATCGAAAGTCTTTCTTTCATTCAAAGACTCGAATGAGACAACTTGAGGTGTCACTTTGATATTAACTTCTGAGTTTGGAAAGATTTTGGCCTTGTAGCAAGCCCAACATTTGTTATTGTTCTATGAAATCTGACCTTGAAGGATTTATCTTGCAAAACTTTAATAGTCATTGAAGGATAATTGAAATCCTTTGGTGATGCTTGCTTATTGCCACTTGGGCAACTGCTGTTATTGAAAGTGTAGTTTAAATTAGTTGTGACAGCAAGTACTGTCACCTTAATCCTTCTTGGTTCTATTTTATTTTGTATCTTTTGTTAATGATGTATTTTTGACTTAGTATTTCTAGAAACTTAGCTCTTGTGGTTGAGCTTAAGTTAAGCTAAAGTTAGGGAGACAAATTTCCTTAAGTTAAGGGAAGTTGGTGTTAACTAAGTTGTAAAAATTCTTTGTAACTTTTATATATATGATAAATGAAGAATCAGTTTTTTAAGCCACTACACGTTTCTCTTTCTCTTGTTTTGTAAGCCATTCTTGGCTAACAAGTGGTATCAGACCAATCTAATCTTTGAAGAGGGACTATGAATTATGAGTTGAGAGAAAATTAGTAAGGAAACCTCACCATAAGACTTGCAAAGTTTGTGAGTTTTTAAGATGTCAACTATCAGTAATGTTACAGCAAGCTCTCCTCAAATTTTCTCTGGAGAGAACTATCATATTTGGGTTATAAAAATGAAAGCCTATTTGAAAGGATTGTTGCTTTGGGATGCTGTAGAAGTTGACAAAGAAATTGCTCCCTTACTTAAAAATCCCACCTTAAACCAACTAAGACAACATGAAGAGCAAACTTCTCGAAAGTACAAAGCTCTTAGTTGCTTTCATTCAGCTGTTAGTGAGGCTATTTTCACAAGGATAATGGCTTGTGAGATAGTAAAAGAAATATGAGAAAGGTTGAGAGATGAATTTTAGGGGAATGTAAAAACCAAGCAAATGCATCTCTTTAATCTAAGAAGAGAGTTTGAGAACCTAAAAATGAAAGAAACTGAGTTTGTCAAAGAGTATATTGACAAAACCATAAAGGTTGTTAATCAAATCAAATTGCATGGTGAGGAGTTTTCTAAGAAGAGAGGTGACGGTGACTTTACCCGAGAAGTTTGAAGCTAAAATTTCATCCCTTGAAGAGTCATGGGATCTGTCTCAACTAAATTTGACAGAGCTTGTAAACTCTTTGCAAGCAGTGGAGAAAAGAAAGGCTTATAGGCAAAAAAAAAGTTCATAAACTACTCTTTATGCAAGTTAAAAGAGCAAAACTCCATCTAAAGGAGTTGAGAAGAAGGGTTCAAATTAAAAGAAGAACAAAAATAAAAAGGATCAGCAAGGAAACAGAAGAAGGAGAATAGGCAAGTTCCCACCTTATCCTCACTGCAATAAGAACACTCACTCTAAAAACTACTGCTAGTTCAAGCCTGAAGTCCAATGTAGAGCCTGCAAGCAGTTTGGTCATGTTAAGAGGGTTTATGGCTACAAAAAATCACATCAGAATGAAGCCCAACAAGCTCAAATAATTCAGAATGTTGAGTCTCAGGAGGAGAAGTTGTTTATGGCAACAGCAGTCGAAGAAAGTTTTATTGTCTGTCAAGATTCTGATGTGTGTCTTTTAAATAGTGGTTGTACCAATCATATGACCTCAAATTTGAAGTTTTTTAGAGGTTTGGATAGAAACTTTAGCAGTCAAGTCAAAATTGGAGATTGAACATTGCTGGAACCAAAGGGAAAGGGAGTTGTTGCTGTGAACACACTTTCAGGTACAAAGTTTATCAATGATGTGTTATTTGTGCCTGAGATTTCTCAAAGTTTATTGAGTGTGGGTCAGTTGCTTGAAAAATAATATTCCTTGCATTTTTTGTAACAATAAATGTGAAATTTATGATCCAGCTAGTGCTAAGCTATTCTCAATAAGAAGACTAAAATAAGCTTTCCTGTTGAATGGAAAGTCATTGAAATTGAAGCCATCACAAGTGTGGTTGATGAAACTAGCCTTTGGCATATAAGGTTTGGGTACTTTGATTATGGTTCATTGAAATTAATGCAGTCTAAGAGCTTAGTGAATGAAATGCCTGTTATCCATGAACACCTAGGTGTGTGTAGAGTTTGTGAAATGGAGAACAAACCAAGCTGCCATTTCCTATAAATCAAGCATAAAGAGCAACCGGTAAGTTCCAGCTTGTGCACTCTGATGTGTAAGGCCCCATGAACACTCCCTCTCTTAATAAAAGAAAGTATTTCCTCATCTTTATTGATGATTAAAATAAGTTTTGCTGGGTTTACTTCTTGAAACAGAAGTCAGAGGTGTTTGGGGTCTTCTTGAAGTTTAAAGCTGCTGTTGAGAATTAATGTGCCAACTCAATTAAAGTGTTGAGATCTGACAATGGATCAGAATACACTTCACAACAATTTGAAGGGTATTTGCAGGAAGCTAGTATTGATCACCAATTAACTGTCACTTACACACCACATCAAAATGGTATAAGTGAGAGGAAAAATAGATCAATTATGAATATGGCAAGGTGTTTGATGTTTAAAGAGGGGTTGTCAAAGCAATTTTGGCTGAGGCTATGAACACTTTAGTGTATCTGTTGAATAGATTTCCTACTAAGCTAATTGATGGTATAACACCATATGAAGGTTGATATGGTGTTAAACCCTTAGTTAGCCATATGAGAGTCTTTGGATGTGTTTGTTATTTTCATGTACCTAATGTAAAGAAGGATAAGTTGGATCAAAGATCAAAGGTTGGCATATTTGTTGGTTATAGCTCAAGCTCAAAGGGATATAGAGTTCTGAACTTGAAGACACAAAAGATTCAAGTAAGTAGAAATGTGAAGTTTGATGAAGAAGCTACTTGGAATTGGGAAAAGTTAGTTGTTGATTCCTCAAAATAGATTCAAAATGAAGTGGACATACCCAAAGAATAAGATGCTGATGACTCTGATGAAGATTTTGCTGTCAAAGGCACAAAAACTCTTGAAGACATCTATGATAGATGCAACCTTGCTGTGATGGAACCAATGAATTTTCAAGAAGTAATTGCAATTCCAGAATGAAAGTCTGCAATGGAGGAAGAATTGATGATGATCAATAAGTCTGGAACCTGGAAATTGGTTGACAGTCCACAAAGCTGCAAGGTTATTAGTGTAAAATGGATTTTTAGATTGAAACTCAATTCTCATGGATCAATCAACAAGTATAAGGCAATGTTGGTTGTGAAAGGCTACTCATAATAATATGGTATTGGTTTTGCTAAAACTTTTTCCCCAGTAGCCAGGTTTGACACCATTAGATTGCTATTGTCTCTAGAAGCTCATAAAAGGTGGATTGTGTATTAGCTTGATATAAAGTCAGCTTTCTTGAATGGAGACTTGCAAGAGCAGATCTATCTATAATATAGTTTCTATAATCTAGTTATTTATTTTATACATTTATATTTCTATATAAATAAAAATAAATTTTTTTTTAGAATATAATATTTCTATATTTCTATTTATAGATTTGTATTCTATGTTGAACAACCAGATGGTTGTATTGCAGTTGGAAATGAGAACAAGGTATATTTGTTGAAAAAACCTCTCCAAGGGTCTGGTTTAATAAGATTGATGAGTTTCTTATGAAGATGGGATTCACAAAGAGTTACAATAAAGCAACTTTATATATCAAGCAAGATAAACAAAATTTGCTTGTAGTTTCTTTGTATGTGAATGATCTGTTAGTCACTAGTAGTTGTGTTAAAATGGTGAATGATTTTAAAGTTCAAATGGGAAAGGTATTTAAGATGAATGAATTAGGGATAATTTCCTACTTTCTTGGAATGGAGATAATTCAATCTTCTCATGGTATCTCTATAACTCAGAAGAAGTATGCCTGTGAGATATTGAAAAAGTTTACAATGACAAATTGCAAACCAGTATCTACTCCATCAGTTCAAGGAGAGAAATTAAGCAAGGAAGATGATTCTGAGTTTGTGGATCCTACAATCTATAAGAGTTTGATTGGATTCCTTCTCGATTTTTCAGCTACCAGGCTTGATATAATGCATGCCACAAGTGTCCTTTCAAGATTTATGTAAGCTCTAAAGGAAACACACTTCAGGGAAGCAAATAAAATCCTCAGATATGTGAAAGGCACAACAGAGTTTGGTGTGTTGTATAAGAAATCAACATAGGTGAAATTGTTGGGGTTTATAGACATTGATTGGGCTGGCTCCAAGGATGACATAAAGAGAACCTCTAGTTATTGTTTTTTTGTTGGTTCAGGGATGATTTGCTGCAGTTCCAAGAAGCTGTGAACCCTTAATTTTGCACCACTAAAATAATAAAAAATATATATAATAAATAGATAATTAAAAAAAAATATTTTGCATTTAGGCCTGCGGCTGCAGCAGGGACTCCTACGGCAACCGCAGGCCCTCTTGCGGCAACTGTAGGACTTGCGGTTGCCGCAGGATGCTCTGCGGTTTCCATAGGGCTCCCCTGCGGCAGCAGACACATTTTTTCTAATTTTTTCTTCTTTTTTCCCTCTATCTCATATCGGAACTTCATAAGACTTCCCCCTATCCGTCGCCCTATATATAGGGGTCCTCCTACTAATTATTCCTCACCTCTCAACCTCCTGGTTTGCTTGATTAGGCTTTGCATCAAGCGAACCATCCTTATAAGTTTGTTCCACTAAGGAACAAGCTTTCTAGTTTTAAATTTTCTTTTATTTTTATTTTTGCTTTGCCATTGCTCCTTGCTTTGCAATGTAAATTGGGTTGCAATTTTTCGAGTCAACCCACTGAGTCAAAAGTTCCCCGTCGTCCGAGGCAAGCCCATCGCCAAGTCTCCAAAGCCGCTCAAGCGCAAGGTAAACTTATTTTCCTTTCTCTTTTTCCTTTTCCTTATTTATTTAATTTATTTTTTCCTCATTGGGATTAGTCTTTTTATTTAATTAATTTTTCCCTCATTAGGATTAGTCTTTTTATTTATTTATTTTTCCCTCATTGGGATTATTCTCTTCTTCCCTTTGGGTTCCTGGCCTAATTCTTTTCTCATAATTGATTCACTTAGATTAGTTAATTAAAATCTGAAATAATTAATTCAATCTGGTAATTAATTAAAATCAATCCATTCAACTCAACTTTCAATCAATCAAAATATGATAAAGAGGTTTGACTAAACAAACTCCTTCGTAAGAAGGGAGAACTGCGTGGGTTCTAATTCTCATTCAAAGGGATACGCAGGCATACTTGATCCAAGTATCGAATCCAATTAAAATTAACCAACTTCTTCCCTCATCACCTTCTTCACTTTAATTTAATTTCTTTTAGTTTGTTACATTGATTTTATTAGGATTAGTTTGGGGAATGTGTGACTTCCCAAGAACCCATAAAGGCTAGAGGAGGTATCCCCTAATTTGGATTTTTATTGTAACTTTAACTTATTTTTCTTTCTCTTTTATTTCCTCCTTATTTCATTTATTTACATAAATCATGCATTTATTATATTGTACATAATTCATGAAATCAATTTTAAGTCACAACTTTATTATTTGCCAAACTTAATTTGTTAAGATAAACCGAAAACCTAGTCCCCGAATCCTCTTTGGTTTCGAGGCTAGTGATCTTTTCCTTTGGGATATTAATTGGAGTCATTAATCGGTTTTTACTTTATATTTTCCCAAATAAAAATAAAGTATGGTGGCGACTCTAAAATAAATTTCAAAATCAATTAATCTGAACCCGAGGGTTCCATCTTGAGTTTAAACCCAAATGAGCATTTTGATTTCCCTCTTAGCGGATCGGACCGATGCTCGGGTGAGACCTCATAGTTGGCGACTCCACTGGGGACTACCTTCTTTTTAATAAAGAAAATAAGGGGACTAATAATTGGTTTAAAACAAAAGTTTGGCTTTTAACATAGTTATGACTTTCATGCATCACTTGCATAGGCTCCTTGCCTTTCAACCTAGATTTCTTAGGAAGACAATGGATAGTGAGTAACATTGAGTGGGAAACCTTCCTGTAATACCCGAGATATCCATAGCCCATTTGAGCTATGAAATGATATAGAATATATGTATTCTATATATAGTGCATGATAGTAATCATAATGGAAATGAATCGATGCATTTGTTCATGTTGTGTATATAGTGCTCGGTTTGGATTTTTGATTGTTGTATGAATTTTTATATGTTTATTTTTATTGAAAAGAGTAAGGTATCAATTTTAATAATGTATATTATGATATGGGAAGTGATTTAAAATTATTCTAGTGAAAAAGGATCGAAGGAAAATTACGGAAAAATTTTACAATTCGGGAATTGTCTCGGTTGGGCCTTAAAAGGAATTTTTGGGTTTCTAAGCCCAAGACCAAGCAATGGCTGGCCCATTCCTTAAGTAATTTAGTACAATTATGTTTTATTTAAGTTATTTGGTGATAATTAGAAAGGCAAATGGTGCAGAAATTGATTTTGGCTTAAGGAACTCCAAAGTTGACTAAAAGTTAACTTACTTTAACTAATTGAACTCTTTATCTTTCTCTACTTCAAGACCACATTCACTCTTTTTTTTTATTCACATAATCACCTATGCATAGTTATATAACACCTAAGGCACATCATGGCCATTGGTGATGAGCAAATCAAGTCCATTGAACTAAATGCTATCTAAGCCATTTGATATAATAGTGTTGAAATCACCACCATTGATGTTAATGATTCATAAGCCAAATTTTCTCTTCTTTCATTCATTTGGTGCCATCCCACTCTTTTCCAAAAGAAATAAACAAAACTCTCTCAAATCACTAAAAGTCTTCATCTTGTTCATAAGTTCCAAAGCTAGCAATTTTAATTGCCTAAGGTAAGATTAGTGCTTATTGTTTCTCTTTATGGTTTCAAGTATGGTTTTGTTGGATGAT